>BSQZ01000059.1:0-67500 GCA_033239005.1 Lamellibrachia satsuma
TTAATTTTGATCTTAATTTTTTATTTTTATTTCAAATTACAATTTTTTTATTTCAATTTTTATTTCAAATTACAATTTTTTTATTTCAATTTCAATTTTTCTTTCTAATTACAATTTTAATTTAAAATTCAAGCCACACAACTGTGGCGGACCGTTTTACGGTAAGCATTCCTGCTGTCAATTAACTTACAAGACGACGCAACTCAGCTCGAGCCAGCTGTTGTGAACCGTCACACGGTGACATAACGTAACATTCCTGTGACCATTGACCTCTTAAAATAAGAGCGAGGGTCATAAGGGCGAGTCTGTTGTTGTCGAAAACCTGATGATGCAGTGGTATTTTCATTTGAGAAAACGCGTATGTGCAACTTCGAACAGGGAGTTAGAAAACGTTACACAGGCGGTTAGAAATGTTTTCACCCGTCATTCACATCACCAACATGTTGCGATTGGATAATCTATCGACATGCGCTTTGTGAGTGGCTAATCTGTCGACGTGTGGGGTTGTGAAACTGGTTAGTCGGGGTCTTTAAATACCCGTGTATTGGGACTCGACTGCCTACGGGCCATGGCTCAGAAAATGCTGTATATGAAGAGAGAGTTGGAAATGATGCAACTTCAACAGGTAAGATTATAATATTACTCATTAATATTTATATATTCAAGTCAGTAGAATACCCGTTTAAAATTCAAATTGGAAATTAGACAGTATGTTATGTTTTTAATATATTTAGTTAATTTATTATATGTGTAGAAAAACCAGTCGGAAATCACTACGCGAAATTTCACGTAAACGCATCATAATCGTGAATACGCGCCACTGTAACTGACATTGCCTGGCCCCTGGGTCCTGAATCTATTTGGTATTTTACTACGATGTTTTAGTTAGCATATTTACGTATAAGTGTACTTTTTGTGTTTTTGTAGAGTTCATTCTAAATTGCTGTATTTTAAAATGAAATGCGCACTATTTTGCGAACGCTTACAACCTTGGTCAGTAATTGTCTATATATAGCATACCATTCGAAAGCTATTTATAAATCACGCAGTTCATAACTGCAGTGCCAGTGGCAGTGCGCAAGAAAGTTGGATTAGAGTGTTTGTGTAGATGGATTAGTGATTAGTTTAGTTTGATGCTGCTGTGGTTTATATCTGTATATATTACTCAACTGCACAACCTGTTGTCGAAGCGGATTTAATTGGAAATATAAGACTATAGGACGAATTCCGTTTCGTGTTTACGATTTTCGAAAAATCCAAGATGGCTGCGTCCATGGTTGGGTCCGTGGTTGGATCGAACGAAGTTGCTCGTTGTCTCTACGCTTTGACGTTGATGAACATGCAGAATATCGCAAGCGGAGACTCAGGCTCAATGAATTTGCGAGTGATTACTTTGGGACATGACCAGTCGGCAACAGTGACGATGACTCTGACTTATTTGATTCGAACGTGTGACAGTGTGTATGTGACCTGTCACCTGTCACTTGAAAGCACAGAGCCACACAACAACGGTACTTTCAGAGCTAATCACAAGAAGAGATTGCTACCACTTGAGTGTTGCTTATTAATATCAATGTTTTTTGTATTTGCTATAAAAAATTACTACATTCACTGGATTGGATATAGTAATAACAATATATAATTTATTAAATTGTGGTGAAGTTTTGTTTTCACGTGAAGTATCATTATTCTGGACTGTCTACTTTACAAGTAATTTTTTATTGTAAATGTAACCATCATAATTTAATAATAGTTTTAGTGTACCGAAGCTAACATACCTATCTACATTTGCTTCACTGGATTGGACATGGTTATACTAATAACATTGGATAAGTTGTTATACTGTGGCAGTATTTTGTTTTGACATGAATTGTGATGATTTTCGACTCAACTGTACAAGTAATTTTTTTCCTTAAATAGTTTTTGACGGGTGCCCTCTTTAAATTCTTGTAACTTTGATTCTAGTGGGAGCATTTGAATACACTACACTGTTTGGGAATGAGAAAGGGTGTTACTTTCCATGCATTAAATAAAAGAAAAAACTTTACATTATTTTGGACAATGACTGGTTTTCCTACGCCGCAACACATATTATTAGTCTAGAAAAAATCTTTGTGCACAACATAAAATAAAAAAGAATATGCCAATAACTTTTTATTAATGTAACATCACCATTCTTGAAAATGGGAACTATATTGAAAATTTTAGCTGATCTGGAACATATATATTGTCAAACAGTAAGGTAATAATATGGTGGTTCAAGCAAACTGGAATAAACTTGTTTAATCATGTTCGGTTTTATGCCATCCCATCCCTGACAAAATTTTTCACATGCTAAATAAGTTTCTATATTTCACCTATGGTTGCTGGTGTTAGAAACATGGAATTTTATAAACTCCATACAGATAGTCATCAGGAACCTTTGATACAACTGTTTTCTTTTTGCGTTGCTTAAATTCGTAAAATTCGTAAAACTCATTCAACTTATCAGCAATATTTTTTTTGGTGTAAATGTCAATTCAATTAAGAACTCATCACTTCATGAAAGTGTATACTTCTTTATGACATATTGTATAACCTTCTTCAAAATCTTTACACTGTTCATTACATATCCTGGTTTCTTAACTTTCCTTTATTATCTAATTTTTGGGGAAATGATCCGAAATGTCTGAATAAATTATTCTGTGCATTTGGTAATATTCACCAAATATATTGTCTATTGCTGTGAAAGTGGTTGGAGTGATTGTAACGTTGTATCTATGTAGGTTATCATAGTTAAGCAAAATGATGTTGGAGTCGCCATTAAACACTGTTTGTTTGCAACTTTGAGTACGTGCAAAATGTTAGTGTTTTGATTAGTGAAATCAGTAATATTTATGTTTAGTGACCGATAAATAACACCACTTATAAATTTCTTTTTACATGTCTTACATTCTAAATACGCAGTTATAATATTAAGTTTTGGCATTTCAAAATAGTAATAAGATTCGTGGATACTCCTCATCCCATCTTTGAGGCCATGACAGACGAATACTTCTGAAGTCGGTCAACTCATCAATATATGCATTTTCATGTATTAACCATCTTTTGGTTAACCCTATGACAATCAGTGATAAGTAATTATTCAATTCACTAAGAGTTTTTGACAGACTTCAAGTATTTAAAGGAGGAAAACCCACAAGTACAATCATTATTAGATTTCATTAATATCAAAGCTAAGGTAGTATTGTGTAAATGAACTGTTTCCTGCTATAAAAATTGTATAATCTGGATCCAAATTCCTAGTAGCATGCCTTTAAAAATCAACTTCTTCACCTGCAGGTGTTCAGGTTAAACTGGATCATTTACATATCTAGTAAATGTATACTTAGCTATAATAATAGCACACATGTTGCTATTCTGTACCTTGCTTATTAAGCAATAAAAATTGTGTGTACGCCTTATTGTGTTTGTTCATTATAGGGTTAAACAAATACAATGTATAATAATTAAACACAATGTCTAATCTTTCATTCTGTTTGGACCTTTCGATTGAGACATATAGTGACCTCGTTAGTTCCATTATTAGTCACCAGGAAGATTATAGTATACGTAACTAAATACGATACCTTAACATTAACAACAACATATTGTCTAATTTCCAATAGTAATTTCGTTACATATAGGGACCTCGTTAGTTATTAGTCACCAGGAAGATAACCTATTATAGTATACCTAATTAATACGATACCTTGACATATTAAAAACAACATACTGTCTAATTTCCAATAGTGACCTCATTAAATATAGTGACCTTGTTTGTTCCATTATTGCTACCGTCTTCACTTACATTGTATCCTGAATTAACGCATTTTTCCTACCAAATATTGCTCATAAACACACTACCCCACTTCGCACAACATATAAGTGTACTTAGGATGGTGTCTTCAATTGTAGACGCTGACACCATGCGAGTGCACGTCTGCCGCCAATGCGGTGAGACGTTCGAAGATTATGCGCTTCTACGACGTCACGTGAACAGCCACGCAACGTTGTCTAATGACACGACAGCACCGTCATCGAGCGAACACACTAAGACACACGTCTGCCAGAATTATGGGTTGTCGTTCGGGAGACGGGACAGTCTGCAGCGACACGTAAGAACCTCGTGTGGTACGTGTCAGAAATGTGGACTGTCGTTTGGGAGACGAATCGATCTGAAGAAACACACTAGACAATGCAGTGATGGACCACCAGTACCGAAACGACCTAGGGTGGAAACATCGAATGTTCCGATCGTCGAAGATCCCATCAAACCGCCCGACCGACTTCCCTTCCCAAACGCTCTGTCGACGGACTTGTTAGACGTGAACACTGGTCTACCATTAGAACACGCGTAGCGAGAGGACCTGTTCAGACCAGGCTCAATTACATATTATCCACTCTAGAGACGACCGCTCCAGAGGAACCTTTGAATAGAATGTTCCAGGAGCAAACCACTGCATTCAAAATTAATCTCAGTTACGGATTCATTCTGAGGAACAAGGACACGGGACGATACAGATATTACCACGCGTCTTGTAACTGTTGCGGACTATTCCTGGACGAACCCAGTATCATCACAAACCGCAGTGACTTTGACGAGTTTCTGGGCCGAATCCGAGAAACCGACGTCTTGCAGTGGGCCATCGCTCAAAGACCGGATTCGGCATGGGTGTGCGAACTCGTGACAAATGCCACCTTCTTCGTCAATCGTATCATCGATCATCCAATCGGCTGCGTCGGCGTGACTCTTCCCGCTTATGTGAAGAACAACAAAGCTGTCATCGTTCTGGAAAGGGAACCCAACCATTCCAAAAGGTACACTGACAACCTGTGTCTCTTCCGATGTCTGGCCCTGCATCGAGGAGCTGACAGATTTCGGTTGGAACCGGCAGTGAAGACGCTGTACGAGATGTACGATCGAGATGACGGGGTACACATGCAAGACTTTACAGGGGTCACACTTGATGACCTATATCGCGTAGAAACCACGTTAAAAACGTGTGCGTGTACAAGCTTGTCAAGTCGGACGTTGACGGAAAGACGACTGCCGAACTCGTCAGACGATCGTTGTGTCACTATGACAACACGTTGCATATCAACCTGCACGAGACGCACTTTTCCTACATAAAAGATGTGCGCATGTACTGCCACTCGTATCAGTGTCAAAAGTGTGGCGACTGTCTATGGAAAGATGCATATAAACTGCACAGACACGAGCGCACATGTAAGGGGGGTGTACGTCAAGTGTATCCGGCAGGCGTCTACCACTCCACCCCCTCGGTATTCGAACGTCTGGATGATGAGAACATTCAAGTCCCCGAATCGTTGCGCTACTATCCATACCGTGCCACTTTTGACTTTGAGTGTAGGTTTGACACCGCGCAACTTCCGTCGGACAGTGACAAGGTCCAGTGGGTAGCGCGTCACGTCCCGTTGAGCGTCAGCGTGGCGTCGAACGTGCCCGGACACGAGCAAGTGCAATGTCTCGTCACAGAAGGAAATCCTGACAAGTTGGTGGCCGACATGATGAATATCCTACTAGCAATGAGCGATGCAGCGTACGAAGATCTAAAAGATTCTTATGAGGATGTGTTGGAACAACTCACGGAAGCACAGACGGACTGGGACGAACGGGAGCATGCCGCACGATCACCTGGGGAAGATGACGCCAACGATAAGGAGTCGCGACCACCCACCAATCCGTACAAAACGCTGATGGGACAACTATACGGGTGGCTTCATCAATTACCCGTGATCGGGTTCAATTCGGGGAAGTACGATCTCAACGCCATAAACAAATTTTCTGATTCCCCACCGAAACAACAGAAAAATGCGCAGAAGGTTTTGGTCCGAGGGAAAATCGGAAGAAGAAGAAGGTATCGGATCCTTTTTCGTCATCAAACGAAACAACACGTTCATGTGCCTATCGTCGAATCAACTGAAATTCCTAGACATGACGAATTACATTGCCCCGGGGTTCAGCTACGATAAATACCTGAAAGCGTACGGATGCGAGGTCGCAAAAGGTCATTTCCCGTACGAGTACATGGACTGTTTGGAGAGGCTCGACGACGCAATGCTTCCACCGAAAGAGGCTTTCTACAGTCGACTGAAGAACGAAGGTATTTCCGATGACGATTACGCTAATTGCGAGAAGGCGTGGCGCGATAATGGCATGACGACTTTACGAGACTTTCTCGTCTGGTACAACAACAGAGACGTAGTGCCTTTTTTGCAAGCCATACGCAGACAGTTCGCCTTCTATGAGCAGCGTGGGATCGACATGTTCAAGCAAGGGATCAGCGTACCCGGTCTGACCTGTTCAACGACCTACCGGAGAAGACCTACTTTACGATCTTCAACGAGAAGAATAAAGATCTTCATCAGCTCGTGAAAGACGGTATTGTGGGTGGTCCATCTATAATCTTTCAAAGATACCACGAGAAAGGGGTCACAAAGATACGTCAGACCGAGTACGGGGAGACCGCTCGACCGTGTCGATCGATCGTCGGTTACGATGCCAACGCTCTATACCTGTGGTCTCTGATGCAAGACATGCCGACGGGATGGTACAAGCGTCGACGCGAAGAGAACGAGTTCCGACCCGAATCGGCGCAGCTGCACGGGCAGATGGCCGCGGAATGGTTGACGTGGGAGTCCGAACGGACGGGACACTCTATCCGGCATCAGGTCAACGGTCGGGAGAAGAGGATAGGTAAACTTTCGGTGGACGGATGGTGCAGCACAACAAAGACGGTGTATCAGTTCCAAGGATGTTACTTTCATGGCTGTCCGTGCTTGGCTCTAGAAACGAAAACCCATGACCCAACTTCTCGCCGAAAGCCGAAAGAACACTGCATACTTACGTCACTTTGTCAAGGTCGTCGAGTTGTGGGAATGTCAGTGGAAAAACATGAGAAAAGATGCGGCCGTGAAAAGATGCCTAGACGCAGCGTTTCCTAGGCGACGACACGCGAAATGGAAGATGACGCAACAGCAGATCTTGACCGATGTATGCACCGGCACTCTGTTCGGTATGATTGAGTGCGACGTTCGCGTACCGGAATAATTGCGCGCGCACTTCGCCGAGATGCAGCCCTTTTTCAAGAACGTCAACATGAGCCATGATCGACATGATCTCGGACCATTCATGCGTCGATACGCCGAAGATCACGATATCATGACGCGTCCGAGGCGCATGCTCATTGGTAGTTTCCATGGCGATAAGATGCTGTTCGCCACGCCGCTCCTGAGGTGGTACCTGGACCCCGGACTCGAGGTGACGCGCGTTTATCAGGTCATCGAGTACGAACCCAACCCATGCTTCCGTCGGTTCGGTGACGCTGTATCTACGGCCCGACGGGAGGGAGACGTCCACCCCCACAAGGCCATCATCGCGGACACCATGAAACTACTGGGGAATTCGGGGTACGGGAAGACCATCACCAACGTAGACCGACATCGCGACTTGAAATACTGCACGGAGGTTGAAGCGTCGCGCATGATCAACGATCGTCGATTCCGTCAACTCGACGTCGTCGTCGACAACGCGTATGAGATCGAGATGAGCAAGAGAACAGTGACGTATGCCTTGCCTATACACGTAGGATTTTTTGTTCTACAGTATGCCAAAATGCGCACGCTGCAGTTCTACTACGACTTTATCGATAGGTGCCTGAAACGACCTTTGTTCCAGTCCTGCGAGATGGATACGGATAGCGCCTATTTGGCCTTGGCCGGCGAGTCCGTCGACGATCTCGTAACTCCGGAAGTTCGAGAACATTACTTCCGATACCGATCCCAATGGCTCCCATCCGAATGTTGCGTCGACCACGAGTCCGAGTACGTGCGGTGTCGTCTCGCCGGTCATCCTTGGATTGGGACTGCATCATGCTGTGTTGCGCGCAAAGCATATGACAAGAGGACGCCCGGTCTGTTCAAGGTAGAGTGCTCTGGCGATGGGTTCGTGGGGTTGTGCAGCAAAACATACTATTGCTTCGGACCCACGGACAAGTATAGCACGAAAGGTCTGAGCAAACGTCACAACGAGATCGACAAAGACGCGTTCCTCGAGGTACTCACCAACAGAAGGAGCGGTAGCGGAAAGAATCGCGGGTTCCGAGTGAACCACTCGTCCGTGTTGACGTATGTGCAGGAATGAGCCGCCAAGGAAAGGAACAAAGAAACAAGGAAAGTCGCACCATCAGCCTGAACGCTCAATACATGGTGGTGTTCAAGAATCCCCGTGACACGTCGCAGATAACGCGACATATGTATCCGGGTCGTGTCAAATTCATGCAAGAAGCTTTCAAAGACGCAACGGCGGCATATGGCTACCTGTTGATCGATCTGAAACAGGATACGCCCGAAGATCTACGCTTACGTACGACCATTTTTCCGGACGACTCCGTCCAGTACGTCTACTTACCGAAGGTATAAAAACGCTGAGCGCCTGGTTCGAGTCTTCATTCGCACGATGTCCGAACTGGTGAAAAGACACATCCTGTGTATACAGGCGCTGAATAGATACAAAAACAACAAATTGAGAAGAGCCATCCTCGCCAACGCTGACGCCGATCTCATTTGTGCTCTGGCCGAGTGTGCCTACAACATCTTGAAACGTTCCGTTGACTCCGACACATAGGAAGCGGTTGAAAAAAATACAGGAAAGAACTGCGCGAGTTGGCTAAGAGACGGTTGCCCATCGCGAGGAGGAGACACATCCTACAAGAACAGACCGGTGGTTTCCTATCGGCTTTACTAGCTCCGTTGGCAGGCTCGGTGATTCTTCCCTTGCTCAGACAGGTGCTCGCGTAGATGGAGCACGCGCGAAAAATGGCTTTGGTGGATCCACGATTGGTAAGGTCATGCAAGGACTCGACGTCGAGATGACCTCCATTCTCGATCAAAAAGACCTAAACGATGGGGACAAAGTGAAACTGTACAATCAGGTGTTGCAGCGATACAACCACTTGTTGACGGTGATCGACGTCTTTTCAAAACGGGCCTGGTACGTTCCTCTGAAAAACAAGTCGGCGTCGTCTCTGGTGACGGCATTGAAAGGATTGTTGGTCAACATCGCGCCTACAACCTTGCAAACAGACAAAGGTTTGGAGTTCCTCAACAGATCCGTGAGGCGTTTGTTGAAGGAGCACGGTGTCCATCATTTCTCCACTCATAACGAGGAGACCAAGGCGAGTATCGTCGAAAGGTTCAACAGAACGCTGAAGACGCGAAATATCAGACGGTGCGGTACATCGACGCGCTACAGGATTTTGTGCAGTCGTACAACGACACCTATTACCGAAGCATAGGCATGGCCCCTTCGCAAGTGAACGCGGCGAATCAAGAGGAGGTGTGGCAGCGCTTGTACGGTCACGATGGTAAGGGTGTACCAAAGTTCAAGGTGGATGATCGCGTGCGCATCAGCAAAGCGAAGTGCCGGTTCGAGAAAGGGTACATGGCAAATTGGAGCGAGGAGCTCTTCACGATACGCGAAGTTCACGCCTCCGATCCACCCGTGTACCGGTTGGTCGACGATCTCAGTGAGGTGCTAGAGGGAACCTTCTACGAACCGGAACTGCAGAAAGTACTGGTCTCAAAAGATAAACTGTACCGCGTGGAATCGGTGCTGCAGCGACGGAAGGTGGGAAAACGAACGGAGACGTTAGTCAAATGGTACGGCTACCCCACTTCGTTCAACAGCTGGATCGATGCCAAGGCGCTCGTTCGGTATAAAGAGTAGTTACGCGCCGGTCGACTCCTCATTTCAACGATGTCCATCGTCGAAGAAGACAACGAAGGGATAGACGTTACGGACGACAACGACAACGAGGTTGTTGCATCGCGTTGGCACCTCATCGGCACCGATTGTCCCAAGGCGGAAATCGTGTTGTTGTGTCAGGTCGTCGTCTTGTACACGATCATCGCGGTCAGCATCTACAATCTGACAACCGGTCACACCGACTCTAATCTGTGGACGGCGTTGTTGAGTAGTTCGTTGGGCTACCTGCTACCCAATCCATCCGTGAAACGCGATGACGGCTGATTTCTACCTGACGTTGCCTAGCAACGCGTCGATGCACCTGCATCCGACAACACGTTGACCCATTACGTCGCGTCCTTATCGCAACGCATCAGTCTGTCCGGCGAATGGGAATGCGGTTTGGTGGAGATCCAGTACCCGCACTATTGGTACAATGTCAAAAAGAAGGATTCCTGGTTCTTCCTCTCGGAAAGCTCTAGCGATGGTCATTCTGTTGGAGGCATAGCTAGCGGGTATCGCGGTACGTCAAAGAGTGAAATTAAGCTACAGCGACATCACTCAAAAAGTATCCGTACGCATGTCACCGAGTACCGAATTCACAACCCAGGGTTCTATGGGAGTCATACTAGGTCTCGACGCAAGGAGCATCCGTAGTCCTGAAAGTTTACGTGCCGCTAGATGGTGATGGAGAGGTGTACACCTTCGTGAAAGAAGGGGATTCCGTGGTGGACATGAAGCAAGGGTTCGAGTCACTCTACGTGTACACGAACGTCGTGGAATCGCGCGTCGTCGGCGACAGTCTCGTACCGCTGTTGAGGATTGTTCCGATACAAGGCGAGCACGGACATACGATCTCGAGACATTTCGAGCATGTTCAGTACTTGCCCTTGTTGGAGTTTGGAACAATCGAAATCGATATAAGAGACGATACCGGGCATGCCGTGCCATTCGAACGCGGCAAGGTGACGGTGACGCTTCATTTTCGACGTCGCAAGACTGGTCTGTTCTGAAGAATGAATTACAACGATTATTACACCCGACAGGCGGGAGGCGCTCTACCCTACTTTGTCGGTGCCACAGTGCAACGAGGACACGGGTTGGGTAGTCTGTTCGGAAGTCTGATTCGGAGCGCCATGCCACTCATCAAGCGAGGAGCCGTGGCTTTGGGAAAAGGGGCGTTGAAGACCGGCTTGCACATAGCCGACGACGTCATGTCCGGTCAGAGCATAAAAACGGCGGCCAAACGACGCGCCACCGATGCCGGTAAAGATTTGATACGCGGTCTGTTGACAACTCCTGGCGTGCGACCGCAAAAAACGTATAAAACGCGCGACAGCATCGCGACGGGCCAGTGCAGTGAAAAAACGTCGTAAAGCGCAGACGATTCGTGAACGTGACGTGTTCGACGATGGCTTTCGTGCATAGACAATCTTGGAGGGGGTCAAGAGCGAACTCGATCTCTTCGGTGTGCCGCCGACTCAGACCAGCATCGAAGACGCGCAATGGGTGGAACACCGATGGCCTCCATCGAGTCGGGTGGTCCCATAGAATTCTTGCTACCCGCATCGGGAGACACTTACCTGGATCTCGCCAGCAGCTACCTGCACGTGCAAGCGAAGGTAGCCAAAGGCAACGGGACGCCTCTCCACCCCGACAACGCTGTGGCTCCGGTGAATAATTGGTTGCATTCGTGACTCCTTCGACAAACACGTACCCGTATCGCGCATATATTGAAACGCTTTTGAGTTACGGCAACGAGGCCAAAGAGACTCAACTGACCAGTCAACTGTGTTACATAGACACCGCCGGTCGCATGGATGCCGTCAACATTGTCGCCGAGGACGCAATGAACCGAGGGTTGGTGTCTCGGCGAGCGCACGTCACGCAGAGTCGTGTCGTTGACATGATGGGACGACTACACGTGGACCTGTTCCTACAAGATCGTTATCGTTATTGTTCCATATAATTACTTTGAATTTTATACTGTCGAAATATTGAAAGTAATTGTAATTGTTATTTTGTGATTGGATTTCTTGGAGCAAGGTTTACCATCAGTATATTTGAAATGTAGTTGTAATTAAGTTCTCATGATTTTAACATTGAAACTGTTGCACAGTGTTTTGGAAAGTATGTAATTGAACTATATTTTAAAATAATTTAATAATTGTAGCAGTATTACACAAATGTCTTGTATATTCACATACACATACCTATTCTGACACAAGTCCACATTTAATTTAAGCTGTGTACACCAAGTCTAACTTTGGTACATGTGTTAGATCTATGCCAAGCCTTAGACATAGCCGAACTGTGTTTGTAATTCTACACCAGAATGTGATTTGCAAGGGATTGCATTCACAACTAGCGATGAGTTTGTATCAACACTTATGAATATTACACCTCCCTGTAAATAGGTCAAGTATATATATATATATATATATATATATATATATATATATATATATATTATTTAAGTTGATATATTGACATATTTTAATTCACACAAATTTAGCAGATTAATTTTTGTATTACCTACAGTTAAGTTATCTCATTAATCCATGTAAATAGGTCATATGTCAAATGTAGGTAAATTAATTAGGCCATCAAGACATGTTTTTACCAGGTCACATAATATTGAAGTTGCTACAGTGACAATGTCAATTCCCTAACAGATTAGTAAGGCCATTAACTAATTAATTACCATCAAATAAAGCCGTTATTCCCTGTAAATAGGTCAAAGGTGAAATATAGATCAATTAGATAGGTCATGTCAATGTCAAATAATGTTAACATTCGTTTGTGGGACACATACCATTTAAATTCACATCAATATATTCTATATTCAGTACATAAAAAACTATTGCTATTTTTATATCAGTAGAAGATTTCAACAACATTTCAAAAGTGTTATGAACTTCTACTTCTTAGGACACTGTATCCTAAGGAACCATGTAAATGAGCACCTGGTCGATTTGAATTTTGTTTTATATACCTAGCTTAGGAGACGCTTACGAACTGTATGTTTTGTGATTTTGTTACTGCTTAAAAGCAAACATTATTAACTACCTGCCGAAATATCGCTTGACCTCGCGTTAGAGACGTCACTAGTCTAGTAAGACGCATTTAACTATTTTGTCACTGGAAAGCAAACCACAACGTCGTCTCCCCCTGTTTACAGCTCAGTTAGTATTCCTAGCTATTGAGTTCCCACAATAATAATAATACATTATATTTCATATAGCGCCACATCCAATGTTATATTGTTCGTGGCGCTTTACAATATGTACAAGACAATTGTAAGTAGTTTTGTGAAATTGCTAAAATAATAATAATTATAACCATGTCTACAACCAGTATACAACTACTTTAATGAATAAAATATATGTGTATGCTATGTAATTAACACACAGAATATTAGGCTATATAAATATATAAGTTTATGTTAATATATATATATATATATATATATATATATATATATATATATATATTGTATATACAATTATTATGTTTACTGGTGTATTGTGGTGCATACAACCTGGCATTAAAATATGCCCTTTACCAACCTTTACTTATGTATCCGCCTCCCTTATTCCTACATCAAACGAGCTGCGTCCACACTTGAAACTAGACCAGCGTCTCTCTTCGCATCCGACACCACAGGAAACATAAATGTAATTTTTAACACAGTAAAAAAGTGGTTTATGTTTCTGTGGTGGATGGTTGGAATATCAATGTATTGTTAATGCAACCTTACCACCCCTGCTACCAAGCGAGTTGTATCGTCCACCGCACGCACCTGTTGACCTCTGGGGTGGCCAGGCGCTGCTAATCCGGTTTTGAAAGCCATCGAAGTGAGTTGATATTTACAAACTTTATTTGACCACCGCCTCCTCTCCTCCACCTCTGATTTCATAATGTTGCAATACATGTCGTACCATGAATTATTTATGATGTCTTATGTGTCATGTATGGGCAAGTAGCCCATACATTTTGATGTAATGTGGTAATTATCTATTTGATGTGCTGTGTGGTTTATCTATGATGTTTTCTGTAATATATATATATATATATATATATATATATATATATATATATATATATATATATATATATATATATATATATATATATATATATATATAACTTAACTAATGTATAAGTAGTTACACCATAATAAATATACAACACATACGCTCATATACATAACATCCAGACAGTTGTTTGTAATTATTTTATTAATCTTACTGATGTAGTCAACATGTCTGCATCGGTCGAGATCTTTAAGGCTTCATGTGTCGTCAGTTTGACACTCGGACTTTTGTTTTACCTCGACGGATTACTCCCAAACTTGACACACCATACTTGACACACCATACTTAACACGCCTGTCCCTACCTGATAGTCAATGTGGCGATAACGGTGTTGCTTGATAGTGTACGTCAACTAGTGTTACACAAAAACCAGACCAGTTTTCGGTAAACAGTTCGGGTGTGCCACGTTGGAATAACCAGAGCATCTGCCGAGGAATGACGACATAGTTGTCTGTAGAACTACCAATTTGTGTGCTGAAGACACGGTCCGCCAAGAACAGATGACAGGTAGCACCACTTGAATACTACACGCCAGTGATAAAGACATAACGCCGAATGATTATTACATGCCGGTGATGAAGACGTTGACGATGTTGACACTAGCAGTGGAAGAAGAATGTCAATGAAAACAAAGAGGAAGAATCAGAAACTACCGACGTTCATCTTGCGAGCGAACGGACTGCGACGTGGAGCCTGGATAGACTCGCTCATTCGACGTCGGAGAAATTCAGTCTTTCGAGTTAGCAGGACTGTGGCAGTGTTCAGTCGACACAGAAGACGACTGCTTGCAGTATCGTTCAGTCGACGTCCCCGGAATGCGTTTGATGGAGCGTTTCCTCGAGATACCAGCAGACGCGGTGTAGCGGCGTTCGTCCGAGGCCTGGGCCTGCCTAGCCATACGTCCGATCGGTGAGCTCGGGTGATGGCTGCGAGCGTAGCTGTAGCGCAGACTAATGGCGGCCCGGGACGACGAACAGGAGAGGTGGTCCTCACCCGGGTGCGTCGAGGAACTCGTGCGCATCAGGTGACGGTAACGTTCCCGGTGCCCGTCCATGCCGCCAGCTAGCCCCGGCTCTGACCACGGCTCCGTGTGATCCTGCAACCAGGCGACCAGTCTAGAAACAGTTGAGTGGCTTAAATACAAATGTCAGTGATATCGTGACACGCTGGGCCAATGCACCACATTTCTCACAATTGTACCTTGGGACCATTCAACACTTTTGGGAGGGGCTGCCCGATTAAAGGCCCATGTCAAAGTCAGGTCAAGGTCAAATTATGGGTGTATTTGATTGGTCATACGGCACTTACATACTATATATAAACATGATCTTGGTATATAAACATACGTACTCATTCCTCAAGGTAGCACATACTTGACATGGCACGACATGCACGTCAAGTGACTGCCATGTTCCCTGCAAAACTCCAACTTGATGCCTTCAAAACAATGTGCAATCCAGATGAAGAGATACCGTTTGAAGACTGGAAAGATGACATTAAACGGAACAGTCCAACGTTAATATGACATTTTTAAGACACTCACAAATATTGTTTAAGTGACGATATATGGTGTACATGGAATTGTAACATTATTTGACCTTTGACCTTGACCTGACCTTAATCTCGACCTTCCGGCAGCCCCCTCGCAAAAGTTTTGTATGGTCCTAAGGTACTACTAAAATACAGACCAGTAGAGGCAGCGTGCACAGGTATTCGCTATAAGCTCTTCACGTGGAGCTACTATATGTATATGTATATATATATATATATATATATATATATATATATATATATATATATATATATGTATATGTATATGTACATGTATATATATATATATATATATATATATATAATGGCTCATTCAGGCTATGACAGATTAACAAACATTATAAGTGATTTCATTCGTATCCAAAGAGGAACAAAAACATAATTATTCGAATATGCGTGCGTGCGTGCGTGCGTGCGTGCGTGCGTGCGTGCGTGCGTGACACGTCCTGGTGGCTCGGTGTGACTCTGTAGCCAACCAGCGACAGGCAACAAAGGTCATGTCTCCGTTACACGTCGTTACACGTAACGTGTGTTACACGAATGTAGGGCACACTAAGTTTACATAAGGAAGTTTAACACAATCCTATGATCTGACACAAGCGCATTAGTCCAGTCGCATTGCCACGTTTGTAGATGCTGCTGATAGTGTAATTGTGGATTTTTAAAGATTTTAATTGTTGGAAGGATATTTGTTTTTTTGGCAACCAGACGCGTGTGCATTGCATGTACACATTGGTAAACATTGACGGGTGTCGTACATACCTTTTACAAGAGCTGGCAATGTATAACTTTTAATTAAACTCGATCAGCATGTCAACGAGATGATAACAGCAGCAGGTAATGTTTCAGAATGTTTGATGGTCACGTTGTCTTGTAATCATGAAAACATTAACATAGCCAACAATAGTTAAATCATCTGTAGACTAATCCCTGCTGAGACGGACCGTGACAGCAGAGGCTGCGTATAGAAGCACAACGTATGAACTGTTTACACGGACCTACTGTCAGAACTAACAAAGTACAGACGGTGGCCTAATCAAAACTGAAATTATCATCGTTTTTATCGTAAAAGTATTGGCGGATGTCTTTATTTGTCAGATTATTACAAATCAAAAAGTAGCTATTTTCATTTGGATGATATCTTGGTCTCTCAATAATTGCCGTAAAGTAAACTTTATATGTCGTAAAATGTGTCGCAATGTCAAGTCATTGCCATGATGTAATCTTAATGTGTCGTAACATGTATCGCAATGTACAATAAAACAGTCGTAGCTCGATTTAAAAAAGGAACCAGGCGTTGATCGTTGATTTTTGCACAATTTCTGACAGTAAATATACTACATTACTGAAGAATAAAACACCAAGCACGACACTCATATATTCAGAGAATTGAGGCATTATATTAAATGAAGCCCGCAATTGGAGTGTACTAGCCAGGCTGCTCGGCGTTGCACGGGACAACAGGCAGCCACTGCAAGAGCTCATGGCTAGGCACTTCCCAAATTTTCGTAGGGCAACGCCAATGACAATGACAACTTCATGTCACAAAAATCAAGTGTTCGTAGAAACATATGTAGACGTTTGGCGAAGATCACGCAACTCGGAACAACTGCATAAAACACGTATAACGTTGTTAACAATTACACGTAACTAAGAACTCCTATTGTTCTAAATTATTGAAAACGACAGTGCCCCTTACCTTGAAGGCGAGAGCGATCCTTACGTTGATGACAACAGTGGCCAATGCCTTGAAGACGACAGTGTCCCTTACGTTGTTGACAAAAGTGACCCACACGTTGAAGACGAGAGTGTCCCTTACTTTGAAGACGACAATGGCCCACACATTGAAGACGACAGTGTCCCTTACGTTGATGACAACAGTGGCCCATGCCATCAAGACGACAGTGTACCTTACGTCATTGACAACAGTGACCCACACATTGAAGACGACAGTGTCCCTTACCTTGAAAACGACACTGGCCCACACACTGAAGACGACAGTGTCCCTTACGTTGTTGACAACAGTGGCCCACACATCGAGGACGACAGCGTCCCTTAAGTTGATGACAACAGTGATCCACACATTGAAGACGACAGTGCCCCTTACGTTGTTGACAACAGTGGCCCACATATCGAAGACGACAGCGTCCCTTAAGTTGATGACAACAGTGATCCACACATTGAAGACGACAGTGTTCCTTCCGCTGATGAAAACAGTGGCCCACACCTTGTAGACGACAGTGCCTCTTATCTTGATGACAACAGTGGCTCACACATTGAAGATGACAGTGCAACTTACGTTGATGACAACAGTGGCCCACACATTGAAGACGACAGAGCCTCTTATCTTGATGACAACAGTGGCTCACACATTGAAGATGACAGTGCAACTTACGTTGATGACAACAGTGGCCCACACATTGAAGACGACAGAGCCTCTTATCTTGTTGACAACAGTGGCTCACACATTGAAGATGACAGTGCAACTTACGTTGATGACAACAGTGGCCCACACATTGAAGACGACAGTGTCCCTTACGTTGATGACAACAGTGGCCCACACATTGAAGACGACATTGTTCCTTCCGCTGATGAAAACAGTGGCCCACACCTTGTAGACGACAGTGCCTCTTATCTTGATGACAACAGTGTCTCACACATTGAAGATGAGAGTGCAACTTACGTTGATGACAACAGTGGCCCACACATTGAAGACGACAGTGTCCCTTAAGTTGACGACAACAGTGGCCCACACCTTGAAGACGACAGTGTCCCTTACGTTGATGACAACAGTGGCCCACATATTGAAGACGACATTGGCCCTTACGTTGATGAAAAGAGTTGCCCACACATTGAAGACTACAGTGTCCCTTACGTTGAAGACGACAGTGTCCCTTAAGTTGATGACAACAGTGACCCACACATTGAAGACGACAGTGTTCCTTCCGTTGATGAAAACAGTGGCCCACACCTTGTAGACGACAGTGCCTCTTATCTTGATGACAACAGTGGCTCACACATTGAAGATGACAGTGCAACTTACGTTGATAACAACAGTGGCCCACACATTGAAGACGTCAGTGTCCCTTACGTTGATGACAACAGTGGCCCACACCTTGAAGACGACAGTGTCCCTTTCGTTGATGACAACAGTGACCCACGCCTTGAAGACGAGTGTGCCACTTACCTTGATGACAACTGTGACCCACACATTGAAGACGACATTGCCCCTGACGTTGTTGACAACAGTGGCCCACACATTGAAGGCGAGATTGTCCCTTAAGTTGATGACAACAGTGATCCACACATTGAAGACGACATTATCCCTTCCGTTGACGACAACAGTTGCCCACACATTGTACACGACAGTGCCTCTTATCTTGATGACAACAGTGGCTCACACATTGAAGATGACAGTGCAACTTACGTTGATGACAACAGTGGCCCACACATTGAAGACGACAGTGGCCTTTACGTTGATGACAACAGTGGCCACACCTTGAAGACGACAGTGTAACTTTCGTTGATGTTAACAGAGACCCACACATTGAAGACGACAGTGTCCCTTACGTTGATGACAACAGTGACACACACACACACATTGAAGACGACAGTGTCCCTTACGTTGACGAAAACTGTGACCCACACATTGAAGACGACAGTGTCCCTTACGTTGATGACAACAGTGGTCCACACATTGAAGACGACAGTGTCTCATACGTTGATGACAACAGTAACCCACACCTTGAAGACGACAGTGTCCCTTACGTTGATGACAACAGTGACACACACACACACACACACACACACACACACACACACACACACACACACACACACACACACACACACACACACACACACACACACACACACACACACACACACACACACACACACACACACACACACACACACACACACACACACACACACACACACACACACACACACACACACACACACACACACACACACACACACACACACACACACACACACACACACACACACACACACACACACACACACACACACACACACACACACACACACACACACACACACACACACACACACACACACACACACACACACACACACACACACACACACACACACACACACACACACACACACACACACACACACACACACACACACACACACACACACACACACACACACACACACACACACACACACACACACACACACACACACACACACACACACACACACACACACACACACACACACACACACACACACACACACACACACACACACACACACACACACACACACACACACACACACACACACACACACACACACACACACACACACACACACACACACACACACACACACACACACACACACACACACACACACACACACACACACACACACACACACACACACACACACACACACACACACACACACACACACACACACACACACACACACACACACACACACACACACACACACACACACACACACACACACACACACACACACACACACACACACACACACACACACACACACACACACACACACACACACACACACACACACACACACACACACACACACACACACACACACACACACACACACACACACACACACACACACACACACACACACACACACACACACACACACACACACACACACACACACACACACACACACACACACACACACACACACACACACACACACACACACACACACACACACACACACACACACACACACATTGAAGACGACAGTGTCCCTTACGTTGACGACAACTGTGACCCACACATTGAAGACGACAGTGTCCCTTACGTTGATGACAACAGTGGCCGACACATTGAAGACGACATTCCCCTTACTTTGATCACAACAGCAGCTCACACACTGAAGACGACAGTGGCCCTGATGTTGTTGACAACAGTGGCCACACATTGAAGACGGCATTGTCCCTTTCGTTGATGAAAAGAGTTGCCCACACATTGAAGACGACAGTGTCCCTTACGTTGAAGACGACAGTGTCCCTTAAGTTGATAACAACAGTGACCCACACATTGAAGACGACAGTGTCCTTCCGCTGATGAAAGCAGTGGCCCACACCTTGTATACGACAGTGCCTCTTATCTTGATGACAACAGTGGCTCACACATTGAAGATGACAGTGCAACTTACGTTGATGACAACAGTGGCCCACACATTGAAGACGACAGTGTCCCTTACGTTGATGACAACAGTGGCCCACACCTTGAAGACGACAGTGTCCCTTACGTTGATGACAACAGTGGCCCACACATTGAAGACGACATTGTCCCTTACGTTGATGAAAAGAGTTGCCCACACATTGAACACGACAGTGGCCCTTACGTTGATGACAACAGTGGCCCACAAATTGAAGACGACAGTGTCCCTTAAGTTGGTGACAAGAGTGACCCACACATTGACGAATACATTGTCCCTTACGTTGATGACAACAGTGACCCACACATTGAAGACGACAGTGTCGCTTGCGTTGACGACACAAGTGGCCCACACCTTGAAGACGACAGTGTCCTTTACGTTGATGACAAGAGTGAGCCACACATTAAATACGACAGTGTCGTTTACGTTCACACCTTGAAGACGACAATGTACCTTACGTTGATGACAACAGTGGCGCACACCTTGAAGACGACAAATCCGTTTATCTTGATGACAACAGTGACCCACACTTTGAAGAAGACAATGTACCTTACGATGATGACAACACAGACCCATACATTGAAGACGACAGTTTCCCTTACTTTGATGATAATAGCGGCCAACATATTGAAGACGACAGTGTTCCTTACGTTGATGACAACAGTGACCCACACCTTGAAGACGACAGTGTCCCTCACGCTGATGACAACAGTGACACACACATTGAAGACGACAGTGTCCTTTATATTGATAACAACAGTGGCCCTAACTTTGAAGACGACAGTGCCCTTTATCTTGATGAAAACAGTGTCCCACAACTTGAAGACGACACTGCCCCATACTTTGATGACAACAGTGACCCACACGTTGAAGACGACAGGTCCCCTTACGTTGATTAAAATAGTGGCCAACACATTGAAGACGATAGTATCCTTTACGTTGATGACAACAGTGACCCACTCCTTGAAGACGACAGTGTCCCTTACGTTGTTGGCAACTGTGGCCCACACATTGGAGGCGACAGTGTCCCTTAAGTTGATGACAACAGTGGCCCACAACTTGAAGATGAGAGTGCCCCTTACCTTGATGACTGGCCCACACCATGAAGACGACAGTGGCCCTGATGTTGTTGACAACAGTGGCCACACATTGAAGACGACATTGTCCCTTACGTTGATGAAAAGAGTTGCCCACACATTGAAGACGACAGTGTCCCTTACGTTGAAGACGACAGTGTCCCTTAAGTTGATGACAACAGTGACCCACACATTGAAGACGACAGTGTTCCTTCCGCTGATGAAAACAGTGGCCCACACCTTGTATACGACAGTGCCTCTTATCTTGATGACAACAGTGGCTCACACATTGAAGATGACAGTGCAACTTACGTTGATGACAACAGTGGCCCACACATTGAAGACGACAGTGTCCCTTACGTTGATGACAACAGTGGCCCACACCTTGAAGACGACAGTGGCCCTTACGTTGATGACAACAGTGGCCCACAAATTGAAGACGACAGTGTCCCTTAAGTTGGTGACAAGAGTGATCCACACATTGAAGACGACAGTGTCCCTTCCGTTGATGACAACAGTGACCCACACATTGTAGACGACAGTGCCTCTTATCTTGATGACAACAGTGGCTCACACATTGAAGATGACAGTGCAACTTACGTTGATGACAACAGTGGCCCACACATTGAAGACGACAGTGTCCTTTACGTTGATGACAACAGTGGCCCACACCTTGAAGACGAGAGTGCCACTTGTCTTGATGAAACCAGAGGCCCACACCTTGAAGACGACAGTGTCCCTTTCGTTGATGATAACAGAGATCCACACATTGAAGACGACAGTGTCCCTTACGTTGATGACAACAGTGACCCACACAATGAAGACGACAGTGTTCCTCACGATGATGACAACAGTGGCCCTCATATTGAAGAAGACAGTGCCCCTTACGTTGATGACAACTGTGACACACACATTGACGACGACAGTGTCCCTCATCTTGATGACAACAGTGGCCCACACCTTGAAGACGACAGTGTCCCTTATGTTGATGACAACAGTGACCTACACCTTGAAGACGGCAGTGTCCCTAACGTTGATGACAGTGTCCCTTATGTTGATGACAACAGTGGCCTACACATCGAATACGACAGTGTCCCTTACGTTTATGACAACAGTGGCCCACACATAGAAAAAAGACAGTGTCCGTTACGTTGATGACAACAGTGACCCGCGCCTTGAAGACCACATTGTCCCTTACCTTGATGACAACAGTGATCCACACATTGAAGACGACAGTGTCCCTTACGTTGTTGACAACAATGACCCTCATATTGAAGAAGGCAATGCCCCTTACGTTGATGATAAATGTGGCACACACATCGAAGAAGAAAGTGTCCATTACGTTCACGACAACAGTGGCCCACACATTGAAGACGACAGTGTTCCTTACGTTGACGACAACAGTGACCACACCTTGAAGAAGTCAGTGTCCCTTACGTTGATGACAACAGTGACCCACGCCTTGAAGACGAGTGTGCCACTTACCTTGATGACAACAGTGGCCCACACATTGAAGAGGACAGAGTCCCTTACGTTGATGACAAGGGTGACCCACACATTGAAGACGACAGTGTCCCTAACGTTGATGACAACAATGGCCTACACATCGAAGTCGACAGCGTCCCTTACGTTTATGACAACAGTGGCCCACACATTGAAAAAGACAGTGTCCGTTACGTTGATGATAACAGTGACCCGCGCCTTGAAGACCACATTGTCCCTTACGTTGATGATAACAGTTACCCACACATTGAAGACGACTGTGCCCCTTAACTTGATGACAACAGTGGCCCACACCTTGAAGACGACAGTGTCCCTTACGTTGATGACAACAGTGACCCACACATTGACGAATACATTGTCCCTTACGTTGATGACAACAGTGACCCACACATTGAAGACGACAGTGTCGCTTGCGTTGACGACACAAGTGGCCCACACCTTGAAGACGACAGTGTCCTTTACGTTGATGACAAGAGTGAGCCACACATTAAATACGACAGTGTCGTTTACGTTCACACCTTGAAGACGACAATGTACCTTACGTTGATGACAACAGTGGCGCACACCTTGAAGACGCCAAATCCGTTTATCTTGATGACAACAGTGACCCACACTTTGAAGAAGACAATGTACCTTACGATGATGACAACACAGACCCATACATTGAAGACGACAGTTTCCCTTACTTTGATGATAATAGCGGCCAACATATTGAAGCCGACAGTGTTCCTTACGTTGATGACAACAGTGACCCACACCTTGAAGACGACAGTGTCCCTCACGCTGATGACAACAGTGACACACACATTGAAGACGACAGTGTCCTTTATATTGATAACAACAGTGGCCCTAACTTTGAAGACGACAGTGCCCTTTATCTTGATGAAAACAGTGGCCCACAACTTGAAGACGACACTGTCCCATACTTTGATGACAACAGTGACCCACACATTGAAGACGACAGTTCCCCTTACGTTGATTAAAATAGTGGCCAACACATTGAAGACGATAGTATCCCTTACGTTGATGACAACAGTGACCCACTCCTTGAAGACGACAGTGTCCCTTACGTTGTTGACAACTGTGGCCCACACATTGGAGACGACAGTGTCCCTTAAGTTGATGACAACAGTGGCGCACAACTTGAAGATGAGAGTGCCCCTTACCTTGATGACTGGCCCACACCATGAAGACGACAGTGCCCTGATGTTGATGACAACAGTGACCCATGCGTTGAAGACGACAGTGTCGCTTACTTTGATGACAAAAGTGACCCACACATTGAAGACGACAGTGTCCCTTACGTTGATGACAGCAGTGGCCCACACATTGAAGACGACATTTCCCCTTACGTCGATGACAACAGTGACCCACACTTTGAAGACGACAGTGTCGTTTACGTTGATGACAACAGTGGCCCACACCTTGAATACGACAGTGCCCGTTATCTTGATAACAACAGTGGCCCACTCCTTGATAACAACAGTGGCCCACACCTTGAAGATGACAGTGCCCCTTACCTTGATGAAAACAGTGTCCCATACATTGAAGGCGACAGTGTCCCTTACGTTGATGACAACAGTGACCCACACATTGACGAAGACATTGTCCCTTACGTTGTTGACAACAGTGGCCCACACACTGAAGACGACAGTGTCCCTTATGTTTATGACAACTGTGGCCCACACATTGAAGACGACAGTGTCCCTAACCTTGATGACAACAGTGACCCACACATTGAAGACGATAGTGTCGTTTACGTTGATGACAATAGTGGCCCACACCTTGAATACGACAGTGCCCGTTATCTTGATAACAACAGTGGCCCAATCCTTAATAACAACAGTGGCCCACACCTTGAAGATGACAGTGCCCCTTTTACTTTGATGAAACCAGTGTCGCATACATTGAAGACGACAGTGTCCATTACGTTGATGACAACAGTGACCCAAACATTGACGAAGACATTGTCCCTTACGTTGATGACAACGGTGACCCACACATTGAAGACGACAGTGTCCCTTACGTTGTTGACAACAGTGGCCCACACATTGAAGACGACAGTGTCCCTTATGTTGATGACAATTGTGGCCCACACATTGAAGACGAAAGTGTCCTTACGTTGATAAAAAATAGTGGCCCACACCTTGAAGACGAAATTGTCCCTTACGTTGATGACAAAAGTGAACCACACCTTGAAGACGACAGTGTCCCTTACGTTGTTGACAACAGTGGCCCACACATTGAAGACGACAGTGTCTCTTACGTTGATGACAACAGTGGCCCACACCTTGAAGACGACAGTGCCCCTACCTTGATGACGACAGTGACCCACACATTGAAGACGACAGTGTCCCTTACCTTGGATACAACAGTGGCCCACACCTTGAAGACGACAATGACCCTTGCCTTGACGACAACAGTGGCCCACACCTTGAAGACGACAGTGCCCCTTACCTTGATGACAAAAGTGTTCCACACCTTGAATACAACAGGGCCCCTTACATTGGTGACAACAGTGACCCGCACATTGAAGACGACATATATTGAAGACGACAATGCCTCTTACCGTGATGACGACTGTATTCCTGCGGGGTGACGACCTGCTGAGTGGCATTTGCACGCCTCCAAGCACCGGAATATGCAGGTTTTCGGAGACGCCGTCACCCTGTGTGGTGACAGCAGTTGACACAGTTAGTTGACAAAATTTACTACACTTAGAACACTGGACACTTGTGTGAGTAGCCATTATATATTATAATTTACTTAGAACACTGGTCACTTGTTTGAATAGCCATTATATAAAATAGTACACTTAGAACACTGGGTACTTGTTTGAGTAGTCATTACATAATATAATAGACTTAGAACACCGGACACTTGTCTGAGTAGCCATTATATAACTTTATACTCTTAGAAAACTGGACACATTGGGCACTTGTTTGAGTAGTAGTTATATAACAAAATACATTTTGAACACTTATTTGAGTGGCCATTATATAATATTATATACTCAAAACATGGGACACTTGTGAGTAGCCATTATATAATATAATACACCTAGAACACCGGATACTTGTTTGAGTAGTCATTATATAATATAATGCACTTAAAACACTGAACATTGTTCGAATTGTCATTATGTACTATGATACACTTAGAACACAGCGTGGTAAACGAGATTGTTTTTCCCCGACACTTCTGCTAAGCCATAATTTCACGCCGGCCGTGGCAGCACGGAAATTAACATTTTAGACAGCATATTTCACAAATTTGTCGTTTCTTCTTTTATCACATTCGTGACCTTCGTCGTAATAGCTGGTATATGTCTTTGCTGTCGCCAATACTATTGCAACTGGTTTTTTTAGCAGCAGACTTGATTATTGCAATTCCCTTTACCATAATATTGAGTGTCAATGACATCTTAAAACTTCAACTTGTGAAAAAAATTTTGGCAATGGTTGTTACCCTGTCTCTTCGTTTCTCTCGCTCAGTACCACTTCGTAAATCATTGCATTGGTTTCCTGTCCGATATCGCATTATTTTTGAAGATCTGTACAATTACCTATCAAGCACTTTCATCCAAACAACCAACATATTTACAGTCACTGATCACTCCTGCAAAACAGCCCAGACAACTTCGATCATCTAATTATTATCTACTTTTTGTGCCCAGTGTTAAGACTAATGTCGGAACTAAAGCTTTTTCAGTTGCTGCATCGACGCCGTGGAACTCACTCACTGTCAGTGTTAAGTCTGTAGGAAATAGAACAACATTTCACCATAAATTAAACACCCACTTGTCTAAACTTGCTTATCCTCCATAGCTTCCCAGCGTACCTATCCAACAACTTGAACTGATTATCGATTATAAACTGATTAACCCTCTTGGTTTGGTACTCTGCCGAGCTTGGGTCTCCGAAGATTATAACGCAATAAAAGTATGTTATATATTATTATATAATATAAAATAAAAGTATGTTATACACTATTATATTATTTAATATAAAAGCATGTTATATACTATTATATAATATAATACACTTGGAACACTGAACATTTGTTTGAGTAGCCGCTGATACACGTTTATATATTATTTCATAATGTATTATATGCGTATTATTTGTCGTTCGTGGTAGGATTAGTATAATATACTACAGTTCAGCATAACTATTGTTTTTTAAGGGTTCATATAATTTTATTTAAGAAATACCACGTATGTAAGATGCCTGTGAATAATATCCATACTGCATAGACCATTCTAGTTATGTATCACTATTATTATTATTAAACAAACTGCCAAATGTGTGCAACTCAAGTTCATATTTTAACAGTTTAATTTTTGGATTTGAAAACAACTGTTTATTGACGAGCACGAGATCAAAGGAAAGTCATGAAACAATAGTAGCAATGTTTCCGCCTAAAATACGTAACAAAACTTAATGTATTTATGCATGAGTAGGAGATCACACGAATGTCATGAAGCAATAGTAGCAATGTTTTCGTCTAAAGAAGGTAGCAGAACTTAATGTGTTTATGCACGAGCAGGAGATCACACGAATGTCAAGAAGCAATAGTAGCAATGCTTTCGTCTAAAGAAGGTAGCGGAACTTAATGTGTTTATGCACGAGCAGAAGATCACACGAATGTCATGAAGCAATAGTAGCAATGCTTTCGCCTAAAGAGTGTAGCGGAACTTAATGTGTTTATGCATGAGTAGGAGATCACACGAATGTCATGAAGCAATAGTAGCAATGGTTTCGTCTAAAGAAGGTAGCAGAACTTAAAGTGTTTATGCACGAGCAGGAGATCACACGAATGTCATGAAGCAATAGTAGCAATGCTTTTGCCTAAAGAAGGTAATGGAACTTAATGTGTTTATGCACGAGCAGGAGATCACACGAATGTCATGAAGCAATAGTAGCAATGCTTTTGCCTAAAGAAGGTAATGGAACTTAAAGTGTTTATGCACGAGCAGGAGATCACACGAATGTCATGAAGCAATAGTAGCAATGCTTTCGTCTAAAGAAGGTAGCAGAACTTAAAGTGTTTATGCACGAGCAGAAGATCACACGAATGTCATGAAGCAGTAGTAGCAATGCTTTCGCCTAAAGAGTGTAGCGGAACTTAATGTGTTTATGCACGAGCAGGAGATCACATGAATGTCATGAAGCAATAGTAGCAATGCTTTCTGCCTAAAGAGTGTTGCGGAACTTAATGTGTTTATGCACGAGCAGGAGTTCACACGAATGTCATGAAGCAATAGTAGCAATGCTTTCGTCTAAAGAGTGTAGCGGAACTTAATGTGTTTATGCATTAGCAGGAGATCACACGAATGTCATGAAGCAATAGTAGCAACGCTTTCGTCTAAAGAAATTACCGGAACTTAATGTGTTTCAGGCAACCTGACTATTATATATTCAAATGTTTTCATAAATCAAAGAGTTTTATATCAAATAAAGTTGATAACATACTGGTTTGACTAAAGGCAATAAAACACCTGTTTTCATTGTTTTGAACCTAGATGAACCAGAATGTTGTTCAAAATTCATCTGATTAATGCATTATTAATATGTTGTGTTGTCGTTTAACACAGGTTCCAGTTTTATTTATGATCTGATTCACAGACTGTGGTTACGAGTGATGTAGTGGCAACAGGCTTCCCTTAAATTCAAAGCATGGTGTTCATGTTATTGTTTGAAAGATGACACATCAACTACGCATCGTGCACACTATTCGACAACGTGTCAACATTGTGTTGTACCTTCACGGCAGGATGTATTACGTGACGTACCTTGTGTACACTGTGATGTATGACACTGCTGATGTTAGTTTTGTAGAATACAGTCAAGATGATGACCAAGACAGCAAGGGGAATGAAGACAAACAGAGCGATGACCAGCCACGGCCGCTGAGTCTCTCTCGGTCGTTCTATTAGTAACAGCAATAACGACTATATATTATGGTCGTTTCTCACGAAATTGAGGCAACCTTTTAAAAAGATGATTTTATTAAATGTTTTTTTATTTCCTGATAGCTTTTCCCACTGAATATATACATATTAAAGTTCCTAAACAAAATGTTCCAACAATTTTAAGAAAAACCCTTCCTGTGGGAGGTCGTTGAAGTTGAAGCATTTTCTTTTCAACATCAAGTACAAATCCACTCAAACTAATCTCGATCAAACGTACGTATGTAATTCCATTTGATATATGTGATAAATAACAGTTAGCCCATGTTAGGAACACACTGCTACTCCTATTACATATTGGCAATTGGGCGTTCCTGATGGACGTTTCGTTAGTGGAGCTACATTAATCATTGTATATATCTTTGAAACCTGCAGGTTTTGGAAGTACAGGTCGTGTCAAACCTTGTCGAGTGAACACTACGATACCTGTTAATACATTATTAATATGCAGCTAAATTTGGAATGAGTGTACGGTACTCGTCTCAATCCTGAACTCTAAAATGTCCCGACCGTTTTATACAATGGATTATTATTTGATGCATATCTAGAATAATGTGCAAACAATACTGATCATTCACATTTTCACTATAAAACAGAAGAACTGTATGTATTTTCACTAATTGTGGTCAACACTTCCATGATAGCTTACATCACTTTTAAATTATTGGACTTGTTCATTGACAGTTTTATATGTGTAGCTATGAGAATTTTTATTGATAACAACAACCGGACACAGTGACAACAACCGGAAACAGTGATAACAACCGGACACAGCGATAACAACCGGACACAGTGATAACAACTGGACACAATGATGACAACCGGACACAGTGATAACAACCGCACACAGTGATAACAACCGGACACAGTGATGACCACAGGATACGGTGAAAACAAACTTGTGCGGTGACCACAACCAACACGGTGACAAGACGTCGACTCTCACGTATGTTTGGACCAGGATGTCCAATAAAACCGAAGTAGCAGTCCTCCACTCTGCTGCAGAATGGCTCCCTCAGGTCGTCTCCGGTCTCGCCGACGGAGCACCAGCGACAACCAATCTGTCGGTGACACGCACTGCAAGTCAAAGGCACCAGAGACATTTACTGCAAGCCAATGTGATATTTATTACAAACCAAAGACGTTCAATCTTAACTGGGCTAAACTGCAAGGGTCTGGAATGTTATTCCATACAACGTACTGCAAGACAAAAACGAATGTGACAGTTACTATAAGACATAATTATGTCAAATTTACTGCAAAGCTATACGTGACATTAACAGTAAGGCAAAGACTGTATGTATATATATATATATATATATATATATATATATATATATATATATATATATATATATATATATATATATATATATTCAGATACAAAACTAAATGGAATATACATTATGTCCACAGTAACAAAACGTAGCAATGCTATAACATAGTATATTTTTGTACAGTTTTAGAAGTATTACCTGCACAGTCGGTGGAGAAGAGCGGTAGAAAGAGGTGTGATGTTGATAAGCTTTGAATGTATGAACGTGCTCAAGAGTTCAGTATTAGGTTCCAAACTGAGAGAGAGTAGAGGATTATTGGAATCGGAAAGACTAAAGACAATACCAAAGAACAAGTATGGAGCTAAAGACAAATAAGTTAAAAACAGTGTTCTTGCAGACAAAAGGACGTATATGGATGACTTTGCAAAACAAGCAGAGCATACTTCAAACAGAAGTGAACAATGAACGTTGTTTACACTGACCAAGAAAATAAGTAATGAAAGCTGCATAAAAAGAACATCTGTCAAGAACAAAGATGGAGAAGACATAAAAGCAGAAGCAGACCAGATAGAGAGATGGAGAGAACACTTATCTGAGGTTCTGAACACAGAGGCACCCGACGATCCTGTTTATGTTCCGAATAATGAATTATTCGACATAGACATTGACACTAATCCGCCTACTATTGAAGAAATTGAAAAAAGTATGAAAGCGTTGAGAAACGGTAAATCACCAGGAGTTGATAACATACAGGCTGAAATGTTGAAAACACAGAGTAATATGGTAGCACGAAAACTTGAGGAAATGTTCAAATTAATAGATTTAACAAGATTTAACAAGATTTGCCATCCAAGCCAAAGGCCCAGATGGCAAGTGGACAAGGAAGCCATTGGCTTATCGAGAGTCCAACAATGTTCACCTACTTATAACCCGCCCTCCTGATATATGTGTCAACCTTGTTTTTAAACATATTCACGCTGCTAGCAGTTACACAATCTGTAGACAGTTTGTTCCATTCATTTATTGTCCTCTGTGAGAACGAGTGCTTCCTGATGTCCAATCTACATTGATCCTTTACTAATTTTACCTCATGTCCTCTAGTTCTGCTATCCTTCTTGAGTGAGAAAAACATATTTCTATCAATATTTTCATACCCATTCAATATCTTAAAAACTTCAATCTGATCTCCTCTTAACCTCCTTGTCTCTAGAGTTGTTAAACCACATTCTTTCAGGCGTTCTTCATAACTAAGGTCTCTAAGTTCTGGAATCATTTTAGTTGCTCTCCTTTGTATGCGTTCAAGCGTATCTATATCCTTCTTACGATATGGTCGCCATGCTTGTATACAGTATTCTAAATGAGGTCTAACTATTGCTTTATAAAGAGGTATAATTAACTTTTTTCCCTTGTATGTTATGTTTCTTCTAATCAATCCAAGAATTTGATTACCCTTTGAAGCTGCAATATGGAAGAAAGAATAAATACCTGAAGAATGGTAGAAAGGAGTCATCATTAAATTACCTAAAATGGTGACCTGGAGATGTGTAATAACTGGAGAGGTGTTACGTTGTTGTCAGTTCCCAGCAAGGTGCTGGGAAGGGTGATTATAGTCAGGATAAGAGATGCGCTCGATATCAAACTGAGGAAAGAACAAGCAGGGTTCAGAAGGGGAAAGGATGTATGCAGCAAATTTTCATATTAAGGAACATTATCGACCAGTGCCTCGAATGGAATAGCCCACTCTTCATCAACTAGGTGGATTTTAGGAAAGCTTTTAATAGTATTCACAGAGAGAGTTAATGGAGAATTATGAAATACTATGGAATTCCATTCAAAATTACCAATCTTGTGAAACTGCCTTACAAAAACTTCAGATGTGCAGTGGAGCATGAAGGCAAATTATCAAAATGGTTTCATGTGATGTCAGGAGTGAGGCAAGGATGTGTTATGTCAGGGTTTTTATTTGTATTAGTGACAGACTTGTTTATGCGGAAAACAACTAGAAGGAAAAAGGAGTTCAATGGGGATTAGATACGATGGAGGACCTAGATTTTGCAGACGATTTAGCTCCGTTATATACATCAAGAAGAAACTTACAACAGAAGACAAACGAGCTAGAAGTTGACGAAAGGAGAACTGGATTACACATAAACACAGCCAAAACGAAAGTGATGAAGATCAAGACTGATGATAACCAACCAATTGTAATAGGCATAGACGATGTAGACTTATATAGGCTCAGTTATGGATGCAGACAAAGGTTCAACAGCAGATATAAGTGCACGCCTAAAGAAAGCGAGAGCAGCCTATTATAAACTGAGAAAAGTGTGGGCATCAAGCCAATACAGGATCTACGAGAGCAATGTGATTGCGGTTCTACTATACGGAGCAGAATGCTGGAAGGTAAACCAAATGATGGACAAAGGTTCAATACAGGTTTATTGGCCACATCCTTCTGTTTGAAAATACAAAGAACTGCCGCATAGTAATGAATTGGACACCTGTGGGAAAGAGATCGACCGGAAGACAAAAATAGACGTGGTGGCGAATGGTGGAAAAAGAACGAGATGCGTTTGGGTGGAAATCATGGGCAGAGGCGGAACAGAGGACGGCTGACAGGTTAGAATGGTGGGCACTTGTACATGCCCTATGCGACACAAGGCACCCAAGTGATCCGTAAGCCGTAAGTAATTACCCGCACATATCCACTTAACGTGCAGTTCCAACACGTTGAACACTATTGATCGAGGAAGCAGATATCTTTCACATTAAACTTGTACTTGTGCGTTGTTTAACTCGAACATTGCAAGAATCAGTACATGAACCAGCAACCAGCAAAGAGTAATACTATTTATCGTAGCAGAGCGTTACATGAAACTCAGAACTGGCCTAAACACTTTCGTTGAACCCCCATGCACAAACACCTGCACCCCTACCCCACCCCACCCCATTAGTTAACATCTGACTCACTATTCTTCCTTCCGAGCGCCACATTTTGGCTGGAAGCACGGCTTGAGCGTGTCGACGTACATCATCTCGTTGTTGATGACCTCGTAAAAGAACCTGATCGGAGGGCACTGGGTGACGTTGCCGTCCCTGAGTGAACAAAACAAGCAGTTGTAAGGACGACGGGCACTGAGTGAGGTTGCCGTCCCGATGTGAAAATAACCAACAAATGTAAGGACGGCGGACACGGAATGAGGTTGCCGTCCTGAGTGAACATAATCAACAACTGTAAGGACCGCGGACACTGAGTGAGGTTGCCGTCCCAATGTGAACATAACTAACAACTGTAAGGACGGCGGACACTGGATGAGGTTGCCGTGCATGAGTAAACACCATCAACAACTGAAAGGACGGCGGAAACTGGTTGAGTTAGCATTCCCTTGGTGAAAATAAAACAACTGTAAGGACTGCGGATACAGGGTGAGGTTGACTTCCCTTGGTGTAAAACCAGCAACTGTAAGGACTGCGGACACTAGGTAAGTCTGCAGTTCCTGACGTGAATACAACCAACAACTATAAGGACGGCGGAGGTTGTCGTCCCTGGAGTTAACACAAAAAAACAACTGTAAGACCTTCGAACACTGGGGGAGTTTGTTGTCCCTGGATGAACACAACAAACAAATGTAAGGACTGCGGACACCGGGTAAGGTTGACGTCCCTTGGGGAAAACAACCAACAAATGAAAGTACTGTGGACACAGGGTAAGGTTGCCGTCCTTGGGGAAAACAACCAACAAACGAAAGAACTGTGGACACCGGGTAAGGTTGCCGTCCCTTGGGAAAACAACCAACAAATGAAAGGACTGCGGACACCGGGTAAGGTTGACGTCCCTTGGGGAAAACAACCAACAAATGTAAGTACTGTGGACACTGGGTAAGGTTGCCGTCCCTTGGGGAAAACAACCAACACATGAAAGGACTGCGGACACCGGGTAAGGTTGACGTCCATTGGGGAAAACAACCAACAAATGAAAGGACTGCGGACACCGGGTAAGGTTGACGTCCCTTGGGGAAAACAACCAACAAATGAAAGGACTGCGGACACCGGGTAAGGTTGACGTCCCTTGGGGAAAACAACCAACAAATGTAAGTACTGTGGACACTGGGTAAGGTTGCCGTCCCTTGGGGAAAACAACCAACAAATGAAAGGACTGCGGACACCGGGTAAGGTTGACGTCCATTGGGGAAAACAACCAACAAATGAAAGGACTGCGGACACTGGGTAAGGTTGCCGTCCCTTGGGGAAAACAACCAACAAATGAAAGAACTGTGGACACTGGGTAAGGTTGCCGTCCCTTGGGGAAAACAACCAACAAACGAAAGGACTGTGGACACTGGGTAAGTTTGTCGTCCCTTGGGGAAAACAACCAACAAACGAAAGGACTGTGGACACTGGGTAAGGTTGTCGTCCCTTGGGGAAAACAACCAACAAACGAAAGGACTGCGGACACTGGGTAAGGTTGCCGTCCCTTGGGGAAAACAACCAACAAATGAAAGAACTGTGGACACTGGGTAAAGTTGCCGTCCCTTGGGGAAAACAACCAACAAACGAAAGGACTGTGGACACTGGGTAAGGTTGTCGTCCCTTGGGAAAACAACCAACAAACGAAAGGACTGTGGACACTGGGTAAGGTTGCCGTCCCTTGGGAAAACAACCAACAAACGAATGGACTGTGGACACTGGGTAAGGTTGCCGTCCCTTGGGGAAAACAACCAACAAATGAAAGAACTGTGGACACTGGGTAAGGTTGCCGTCCCTTGGGGAAAACAACCAACAAACGAAAGGACTGTGGACACTGGGTAAGGTTGCCGTCCCTTGGGGAAAACAACCAACAAACGAAAGGACTGTGGACACTGGGTAAAGTTGCCGTCCCTTGGGGAAAACAACCAACAAACGAAAGGACTGTGGACACTGGGTAAGGTTGTCGTCCCTTGGGAAAACAACCAACAAACGAAAGGACTGTGGACACTGGGTAAGGTTGTCGTCCCTTGGGAAAACAACCAACAAATGAAAGGACTGTGGACACTGGGTGAGGTTTCCGTCCCTTGGGAAAACAACCAACAAACGAAAGGACTGTGGACACTGGGTAAGGTTGTCGTCCCTTGGGAAAACAACCAACAAATGAAAGGACTGTGGACACTGGGTAAGGTTTCCGTCCCTTGGGGAAAACAACCAACAAACGAAAGGACTGTGGACACTGGGTAAGGTTGCCGTCCCTTGGGGAAAACAACCAACAAACTAAAGGACGGTGGACACTGGGTAAGGTTGTCGTCCCTTGGGGAAAACAACCAACAAATGAAAGGACTGTGGACACTGGGTAAGGTTTCCGTCCCTTGGGAAAACAACCAACAAATGAAAGGACTGCGGACACTGGGTAAGGTTGCCGTCCCTTGGGAAAACAACCAACAAATGAAAGGACTGTGGACACTGGGTAAGAGTTTCCGTCCCTTGGGGAAAACAACCAACAAATGAAAGGACTGCGGACACAGGGTAAGGTTGCCGTCCCTTGGGGAAAACAACCAACAAACGAAAGGACTGTGGACACATGGTAAGGTTTCCGTCCCTTGGGGAAAACAACCAACAAATGAAAGAACTGTGGACACTGGGTAAGGTTGCCGTCCCTTGGGGAAAACAACCAACAAACGAAAGGACTGTGGACACATGGTAAGGTTTCCGTCCCTTGGGGAAAACAACCAACAAACGAAAGAACTGTGGACACCGGGTAAGGTTGCCGTCCCTTGGGGAAAACAACCAACAAACGAAAGGACTGTGGACACCGGGTAAGGTTTCCGTCCCTTGGGGAAAACAACCAACAAACGAAAGAACTGTGGACACCGGGTAAGGTTGCCGTCCCTTGGGGAAAACAACCAACAAATGAAAGGACTGCGGACACCGGGTAAGGTTGACGTCCCTTGGGGAAAACAACCAACAAATGTAAGTACTGTGGACACTGGGTAAGGTTGCCGTCCCTTGGGGAAAACAACCAACACATGAAAGGACTGCGGACACCGGGTAAGGTTGACGTCCATTGGGGAAAACAACCAACAAATGAAAGGACTGCGGACACCGGGTAAGGTTGCCGTCCCTTGGGGAAAACAACCAACAAATGAAAGGACTGCGGACACCGGGTAAGGTTGACGTCCCTTGGGGAAAACAACCAACAAATGAAAGGACTGTGGACACTGGGTAAGGTTGCCGTCCCTTGGGGAAAACAACCAACAAATGAAAGGACTGCGGACACTGGGTAAGGTTGACGTCCCTTGGGGAAAACAACCAACAAATGAAAGGACTGCGGACACTGGGTAAGGTTGCCGTCCCTTGGGGAAAACAACCAACAAATGAAAGAACTGTGGACACTGGGTAAGGTTGCCGTCCCTTGGGGAAAACAACCAACAAACGAAAGGACTGTGGACACTGGGTAAGGTTGTCGTCCCTTGGGGAAAACAACCAACAAACGAAAGGACTGTGGACACTGGGTAAGGTTGTCGTCCCTTGGGGAAAACAACCAACAAACGAAAGGACTGCGGACACTGGGTAAGGTTGCCGTCCCTTGGGGAAAACAACCAACAAATGAAAGAACTGTGGACACTGGGTAAAGTTGCCGTCCCTTGGGGAAAACAACCAACAAACGAAAGGACTGTGGACACTGGGTAAGGTTGTCGTCCCTTGGGGAAAACAACCAACAAACGAAAGGACTGTGGACACTGGGTAAGGTTGCCGTCCCTTGGGGAAAACAACCAACAAACGAAAGGACTGTGGACACTGGGTAAGGTTGCCGTCCCTTGGGGAAAACAACCAACAAATGAAAGGACTGTGGACACTGGGTAAGGTTGCCGTCCCTTGGGGAAAACAACCAACAAACGAAAGGACTGTGGACACTGGGTAAGGTTGCCGTCCCTTGGGGAAAACAACCAACAAACGAAAGGACTGTGGACACTGGGTAAGGTTGTCGTCCCTTGGGGAAAACAACCAACAAATGAAAGGACTGTGGACACTGGGTGAGGTTTCCGTCCCTTGGGGAAAACAACCAACAAACGAAAGGACTGTGGACACTGGGTAAGGTTGTCGTCCCTTGGGGAAAACAACCAACAAATGAAAGGACTGTGGACACTGGGTAAGGTTTCCGTCCCTTGGGGAAAACAACCAACAAACGAAAGGACTGTGGACACTGGGTAAGGTTGCCGTCCCTTGGGAAAACAACCAACAAACTAAAGGACGGTGGACACTGGGTAAGGTTGTCGTCCCTTGGGGAAAACAACCAACAAATGAAAGGACTGTGGACACTGGGTAAGGTTTCCGTCCCTTGGGAAAACAACCAACAAATGAAAGGACTGTGGACACTGGGTAAGGTTGCCGTCCCTTGGGGAAAACAACCAACAAATGAAAGGACTGTGGACACTGGGTAAGGTTTCCGTCCCTTGGGGAAAACAACCAACAAATGAAAGGACTGCGGACACTGGGTAAGGTTGCCGTCCCTTGGGGAAAACAACCAACAAACGAAAGGACTGTGGACACATGGTAAGGTTTCCGTCCCTTGGGGAAAACAACCAACAAATGAAAGAACTGTGGACACTGGGTAAGGTTGCCGTCCCTTGGGGAAAACAACCAACAAACGAAAGGACTGTGGACACATGGTAAGGTTTCCGTCCCTTGGGGAAAACAACCAACAAATGAAAGAACTGTGGACACTGGGTAAGGTTGCCGTCCCTTGGGGAAAACAACCAACAAACGAAAGGACTGTGGACACATGGTAAGGTTGCCGTCCATTGGGGAAAACAAACGAAAGGACTTCGGACACTGGGTAAGGTTGTCGTCCCTTGGGAAAAAAAAACCAACGAATGAAAGGACTGTGGACACTGGGTAAGTTTGTCGTCCATTGGGGAAAACAACCAACGAATGAAAGGACTGTGGACACTGGGTAAGTTTGTCGTCCCTTGGGGAAAACAACCAACAACTGTAAGGACGCCGGACACGTGGTGATATTGTCGTCCTAGGAGTTAACACAACCAACAACTGAAAACACCGCGGACACTGGTGAGGTTGCCGTCCCTGTGTGAACACAATCAACAACTGCAAGGACAGCCGGAACTGGTTGAGGTCGCCGTCTCTGCACTGAACACAACGAACAACTGTAAGGACGACGGACACTTGGTGTGATTGCCGTCCCTTGATTTAAGACAACCAACAAATGTATGTAAGGACTGGAGACATTGGATGAGGTCGCCGGCCCTGGAGTGAACACGACCAACAACTGTAAATATGGCGGACACTGGAGAAGTTGCTGTCCTGAGTGAACACAATCAATAACTGTAAGAATGCTGGATACAGGATGTAATTGCTGTCCTCGGAGTGAAAACTAGTAACATATGTAAGGACTGCGGACAGTGGGCGAGGTGGTCGTCCCTGGAGTTAACACAACAAACAAATGTAAGGACGGCGGACAAAGGGTGAGGCTGGAGAGCCTGAGTGAACACAAACAACAACTATAAGGAAGGCGTATACTTGGTGAGGTTGCCGTCCCTGGGTGAACACAACCAAGAACTGTAAATCCGGCTGACATTTGATGAGGTCGCTGTCCACCAAAAACTGTAAGAACTACGGACACTGGGTGCGTCTGCCGTCCCTGGATGAACACAACCAACAAATGTAATTAAGGGGGCCACTGGGTGTGGTTGCCGTGCCTGGAGTGAAGACAAATAACAACTTTAAGGACGGCGGACATTGGACGAGGTTGCCGTGCCTGGAGTAAAGACAACTAACAACTTTAAAGACGGCGGATACTGGATGAGGTAGCCGTGCCTGGAATGAAGACAACTAACAACTTTAAACACGGCGGCAACTGGATGAGGTTGCCGTGCCTGGAGTGAAGACAATTAACAACTTCAAAGACGGCGGACACTGGATGAGGTTGCCGTGCCTGGAGTGAAGACAACTAACAATTTTAAAGACGGCGGACACTGAATGAGGTAGCCGTGCCTGGAGTGAAGACAACTAACAACTTTAAACACGACGGGCACTGGATGAAGTTGCCGTGCCTGGAGTGAAGACAACTAACAATTTTAAAGACGGCGGACACTGAATGAGGTAGCCGTGCCTGGAGTGAAGACAACTAACAATTTTAAAACGACGGGCACTGGATGAAGTTGCCGTGCCTGGAGTGAAGACAACTAACAACTTTAAACACGGCGGACACTGGATGAGGTTGCCGTGCCTGGAGTGAAGACAACTAACAACTTTAAACACGGCGGACACTGGATGAGGTTGCCGTGCCTGGAGTAAAGACAACTAACAACTTTAAAGACGGCGGACACTGAATGAAGTAGCCGTGCCTGGAGTGAAGACAACTAACAATTTTAAAGACGGCGGACACTGAATGAGGTAGCCGTGCCTGGAGTGAAGACAACTAACAACTTTAAACACGACGGACACTGGATGAAGTTGCCGTGCCTGGAGTGAAGACAACTAACAACTTTAAACACGGCGGACACTGGATGAGGTTGCCGTGCCTGGAGTGAAGACAACTAACAACTTTAAAGACGGCGGACACTGGATGAGGTTGTCGTGCCTGGAGTGAAGACAACTAACAACTTTAAGGACGGCGGACACTGAATGAGGTAGCCGTGCCTGGAGTGAAGACAACTAACAACTTTAAACACGGCGGACACTGGATGAGGTTGCCGTGCCTGGAGTAAAGACAACTAACAACTTTAAAGACGGCGGACACTGAATGAGGTAGCCGTGCCTGGAGTGAAGACAACTAACAACTTTAAACACGGCGGACACTGGATGAGGTTGCCGTGCCTGGAGTGAAGACAATTAACAACTTCAAAGACGGCGGACACTGGATGAGGTTGCCGTGCCTGGAGTGATGACAACTAACAATTTTAAAGACCGCGGACACTGGATGAGGTTGCCGTGCCTGGAGTGAAGACAACTAACAATTTTAAAGACCGCGGACACTGGATGAAGTTGCCGTGCCTGGAGTGAAGACAACTAACAATTTTAAAGACGGCGGACACTGGATGAGGTTGTCGTGCCTGGAGTGAAGACAATTAACAACTTTAAAGACGGCGGACACTGAATGAGGTTGTCGTGCCTGGAGTGAAGACAACTAACAACGTTAAGGACGGCGGACACTGAATGAGGTTGCCGGGAACCAACAACTGCACCTTTGGCAATGCATGGCCCGCGTAGGACGAACAAAACACCACGACCGTGTTTTAAGGTATTGATCGTAACTCTCAACACGGCTTAAAACACAACAGTTACGTTCAAAAGTATAACCCATCATTAAAGTATTGCGCATAACTCACCAGAAACGCTTGGAAGCACAAAGTAGCAGTGTTGTTAGTGCATCAACAAGCTCTATGTCTTGAATGAGAACGCATGTAAGATGCACGCAGTTCATCGTTGGACACAGTGTTCATTTGTAGTCTTAATTCAATAAGAAAAACTTTATTTCACATTAAGGTATAAACGATATTTGGATTATTGTTTTGAGTCACATGTTGATAGCTAATATATCATAATTAATATATTACTGTTGCAACCTTGTGTATGCATACATATGATTCACTGTACGTTTGATGCCCCACTACCGCCAGAACAGGATGCTGATTGTGTAATATTTTAGTTCAAATTTGACGTGTAACTAAGTCGAGCTTTCATATGAAACAATTCGAAAACAAGTGTTCGCAGGTTGCTGTGTGTTTGGCGTTGGTATTTTAGTGTCCTGAACTAGTTCTACCCGAGTAAACTCGTGTCGCAGACCTCCACGTTTGACATTCGTTCTGTGAATCAGTGTGATTAACAATGTGGGATGTCGTTTTACCACAGTCCCGGGACAACCAGTGCACCTAACAGGCGTGTATCTACTCAGCCTGAAGGTCTTGTAACGGTTCACCTACCAACCATGCGTGTATCTACTTGGCCTGAAGGTCTTGTAGCGGTAACACGGACACTCGCACTCAGACTTTGGTTGCTCGAGACACAATGAAGGGATGGACGATTCCTGCAAGAGAGTGCTGACAGTCACACAAAGTTCTTAGCACGACTTAATTACATTTGTATGACATTTGTAAGCCTTTCATTAATGTGCTTCTTAAATGTAGCATACACTACAGTAACATATACCACTGTTACTACTACTTCTACTGCTAAACTATTACTACTACTACCGCTACTACTTATACTACCACTACTATTACAACTATTACTGATACTACCACTACTATTACAACTATTACTACCAATTTACCAAGAACGAACAGAGATCAGCGTTCGTTAATCTCACTTAGAACGAACAAAGATCAACGTTCGTTGAACTCACACAGCCCAGAACGAACAGAGATCAACGTTCGTTGATCTCACCCAGAATGAATGGAGATTAGTGTTCCGTTGAACTCACACTGAACGGAAAGAGGTCAGCGTTCGTTGAACGGACAGAGACCTGCGTTTGTTGATCTCATCCAGAAAGAACATAGGTCAGCGTTCGTTGATTTATCCCAGAACGGACACAGATCGGTGTTCGTTGAACTCACCCAGAAAGAACAAACGCACGCGTCTTCCTTTTTTCATAATATCGTTCTTCGTTATCACGAATATGTTCGTCTTGGCGACGTGAAATATCCTGAATCCAACATCGGCTGCTCCTATATCGTCCTTCCCCACAGATATTCCGTCCGTCATCTACAATCGAGTAACAACTGAAGACACTCATACACCCGCGCTAAAGCGTCTAACTGTTCCATTGCTAACCCTACACCAACATGTGTATACTCAGGTACACACGCATTTACACAAGCACGCACTCACTCACATATACCTCACACTCACACACACGCACGCACGCACGCACACATACAATCTTAATAGTTTTATAATTTAAGCGTAGCACGTTTTATCAACAAGAACGTGGTATATATAAATTGCTAAAACAATCAAGAGTCAACTAGAAACAAACGACAGTGTCTGGAGACATTTTGCTGGAGACTGTACACACTCAACTGTTGGGCATCTATGAGAAAGGCCGGCGTGCGTCCACTGTCGACACCCACAACAGCCACGGCATCCACGAACCACAACAATCACAACATCCACATGAACCACAAATACTACAACATCCACATAAACCACAAAAATTACAACAACCACAACATCCACATGAACCACAACAACCACAACATCCACATGAACCACAACAACCACAACAGCCAAAACAACCACAACAGCCAAAACAACCACAACAGCCACAACAGCCAAGACAACCACAACAACCACACCAACTACAACATCCACAACAGCCAAAGCAAACACAACGGCCAAAACAACCACAACAACCACACCAACCACAATATCCATAACAGCCAATACAACCACAACAGCCACAACAACCATAACAGCCATAACAACCACGACAGTCACAACAACCACAACAGCTACAACAGCCACACAAATCACAACATCCACAAAAGCCAAAACAACCACAACAGCCACCAACACCACATCAACCACAACTTCTACATAAACCATAACAATCACAACATCCACATGAACCACAACAACCACAACAACTACAACAGCCACAACCACCACAACAATCAGTAGAATATTCATGTTTACCTTGTATGTCACAAACTCTGTTCGATGGGCTATGTCAATACACGACGTTTTGTTCATGAAACCGCGCTTTATCAAATGTGCTGCGATTTCACCTTCCTGTAAACAAAGAAGTCATTGATGCATAACATAGCATAGCAATGTGGCTTGGTTCACATAATGAACAACCTAGTCTCGCTCGGCACTCGTCCATTCAGGATGAAATTTATGCGGTTCCGCGGCAAAGTTCGCTAAGCATTCAGCAATCGGATGATCGAGTTTCGCTAATAGCGAGCCAAGAATGACAAGACTGATGTCGTGATGCTTGATTTGTCAAGCGCTTTCAATACAATGGACCACGCGTCCTTTGTGACTCGACTGGAACACTCAGTTGGCATCACAAACTCGGTCGTACGGTCGTACATCAGCGAATGCTATCAGAAAGTCGCCGTGGACAGTGCCACAAGGGTCAGTGCTTGGCATATATATATATATATATATATATATATATATATATATATATATATATATATATATATATATATATATATATATATATATATATATATATATATATATATATATGTGCCAAGCACTGAACGTTGTGGGAGCCACATATTAAGGCACAATCAGTCGACATGGCACTGTCCACGGCGACTTTCTGATAGCATTCGCTGATGTACGATCTTTAGGCGAGAAGTAAAGAAACATGGAACCACCTGGAAAGAGATGAAGAAAGTAGCTAATAACAGAGTGCGTTGGAAAAGAGACGTTTCAGCCCTATACACTATCTTGAGCAAAGAGGATTAAGTAAGTACGTAAAGGAGCGTGTTGGTCGACAATCCATCGTAAACCGTTGTCGCATGTCTCAGCCATTGCCTCAACAGTTCTGTCAACGTTTGGATCCCGTGATGACGTAATATCTTAGCCGAAATCTGAAACGCATATCTGACACAATGGTCGAAAGGTTGTTTTATTTTCCGCAACCGAGCCGGTTTACTCGAATTTACTGAAAATGTAATAGCCACGTGATCACATGATGGGGTGCTACTATATATATATATATATATATATATATATATATATATACACTAGGCACGCTTTTATACAGCAGAACGGACTGAGGTAAAGTTTCGAAACGGCAGCAAGAGGGTTCCAAACCGGATTCTCCAAGGGTTACTAGGTTGCACCCGACACGTACCACCCTAGTGATATGGACGTTCTCGATGAGAGGTTCGTGCCACTTGTCTCGGGGCGCCTTCATCATGCCGTCATACGCTACGATGTAGCCGGCGTGATCTAGTAGGATACACCTACAACCGTAATACCAACGCAGCCTTAGTCTCCAGCAAGATACACTTGCAATGTAATCGCAACAAAAATGTAGCCTTAAACTCTGACAAACCACATTCAAGTCACACAAGTGTGTAAAGAACGAATTGTGTTTCTTCATAAAAAATGTATAAGAAACGTATGATATTTATGCTGTATGCATGATGTATTTGCCATGACAAAACTAAGATAAACAATGAAATCCTGCACAAAGCTAATGATAAATGGCTACATATCATGGCTTAATCCCTACTAACAACCATTCCATCCAGTGAGGACACTCGGACACGCCACTTGATGCCAGCTGCGTGTATGCCGGGCGGGTAGACATCGACTTACTTAACAGCGACTGTGTGTGCAGGAAGAGTACACGTGGACTTACTTCATACGGTGTGTGTATGTGCAGGGCGGGTATATGCCGATCAGGGCAGAGTATATATATTCGATGGTGACGTCGATCGCCATCACGCCGAACAAGATGCGTCCTGGCTTCCCGTTTCTTAAGACATATAAAAGTAGCCAAGGTGGCATGAGACTGCCATCCACCGCGGCACTCACCCAGCAGCCCGTGAACGACGTACAGTGCTACACACACACGCACGCGCGGACGGGCGCACACACGATCTCACACTCACATTCTCTCTCAACACACAAACACACACTTACTCACACACACTTGCAGCACCACTCCACAAACACAAACACACACACACACACACACACATTCTCTCACACATTTTAACACACAAATATTCACACACACACACACACACACACACACACACACACACACACACACACACACACACACACACACACACACACACACACACACACACACACACACACACACACACACACACACACACACACACACACACACACACACACACACACACACACACACACACACACACACACACACACACACACACACACACACACACACACACACACACACACACACACACACACACACACACACACACACACACACACACACACACACACACACACACACACACACACACACACACACACACACACACACACACACACACACACACACACACACACACACACACACACACACACACACACACACACACACACACACACACACACACACACACACACACACACACACACACACACACACACACACACACACACACACACACACACACACACACACACACACACACACACACACACACACACACACACACACACACACACACACACACACACACACACACACCACAACACACACACACACACCGCGCCACACACACACACACACACACTTATAAACACGCACTCATACACACTCACACACAAACACTCTCACAAACACACACTCGCACACACGCTCCCTCTCACACACACATAGACATTCATATACACACTCACTGTCTCTCTCAAAACAATTCTCTCTTAAATACACATTCACAGGCACACTTAAACAGGCATACTATCTCACTCACACACACCCTGTGTATCAAACGCACGCACGCACGCACGCACGCACGCACGCACGCACGCACGCACGCACGCACGCACGCACACACACACACACACACACACACACACACACACACACACACACACACACACACACACACACACACATACACACACACACTCACACTCACATTCTCTCTCGTAATCGTAATGAATTTAATGACGGATGCTGGTGAAACTGGAAAGGAAACGAATGACGTTGGAGGAACTGACCGGACTCTGGGCGTGAATAGTGCCTGCGAGATAGTCACGACGTAGCCGGCGCCCGACGCGTCCAGGTAGGGCCGGGTGACGGCGATACGGCCCGGCGCCTGCACCGCCATCTGGTACCTGCCGATAGACGGTGCCACTGGTTCAACGACACAACATGCACCCTTTACATGCCACTCGCTTGGTCACTCACCGGTGGCAGGTTTAACTGCTAACTCTACATCAATATGTATCCATGCGTTTACGCACATGTACGCATATGTATGCACGCACGCACGCACTCACGCACGCACGCACGCACGCACGCACGCACGCACGCACGCACGGACACTCGCCGATTCGCTGTGCTATGAGAAACGTGGCATAAAGGAAAACTGAAACGTTTTTTACAGATCAGATCTGTTCACGGACTCAGTGGATCGATCTGATCACTAACCCAATGGATGGATATGTTCACGGACTCAATGGACTGATCTGATCAAGGACTGAATGGACGGATATGTTCACTGACTGAATAGACAGATATGTTCACTGACTCAATGAACGGATATGTTCACGGAATCAATAGACATATATGTTCGCTGACTCAATGTATCTGTTCACGAACTCAGTGGATGGATCTGTTCACGGACTCAGTGGATATACCTGTTCATGGGCTCGGTGGATGGACCTGTTCACGGATTCAATGGATGGACCTTTCCAATGACTCAATTGACGTTTCTTTTCCCGGCCTCAATGGAAATATCTATTGAGTGACTTAATGACCGGACCTATTGACAAACTCAATGACAGAATCTGTTCACGGATTAAATGGATGGATATGTTCATGGACGCAATGGATGTATGTGTTCAGTGATTCAATGGACGCGTTTGTTCAGAATCAGTGGATAGGTAGGTGTACATACTCAATTGATGGTTATGTTCACAGAGTCTGTGTATATATCTGTTAACGGACTCAGTGGATGAATCTGCTCATGGACCCGATGGACGAATATTTTAATGTTCTCAATGGACGTATCTGTTCACATGCTCAGTTGATGGATCTGTTCACGGACCCGATGGACGAATATGTTCACGGACTCAATATATGGATATGTTCACGGACTCAATTGGTGGTTATGTTCTTAGACTCAGTGGATGGATCTGTTCACGGACTCTGCGGATGGATATTTTCCCGGACTCAATGGATGGTTATGTTCACGGACTCAGTGGATGGACCTGTTCACTGATTCAGTTCATGGATCTGTTCTCGGACTCAGTGGTTGGATATCTTCACGGACTCAATGGATGTATCTGTTCCCCGACTCAATGATTGGACATGTTCTTGGATTCATTGGAAGGATATGTTCACGGACTCAGTGCAAATATCTGTTCAGTGATTCAATTCTTGGATCTGTTCCCATACTCAGTGGTTGGATCTCTTCACCGACTCAGTGAATGTATATGTTCACGGACTCAATGAATGGATCTCTTCACGGACTCAATGAATGGATATGTTCACGGATTCAGTGGGTGGATCTGTTCCGGACTTACCACATTCGTGACTGCGGGTCGAAGTCCTTCTCAAACGTGGCGGCAGGAAACGACCGAACCATCTTGTTGTTGACGGCCAGGTAGCTCCAGACGGCCATGGAGAGCTTAGCCGTCGTCCTCCAGTGGGTGTCCATGATGGAAGTAATGCGAACGGCGTCGATCACACCTGGCTGAAGTAATTTTTTTCTATATCGATTTCAACTGAAGTAATGGTGACCGCAATGCGGGAGCCAAGACCAGCTCAAAATGTTTTTTTTCAACTACACAATTGGCTTGCCACTATAGGCTACTCAGGGATGTATCTGGAACAAGTCTAGACAAGTACAACTAAATTTTGGTATCACAAAAATGTTACAGCCAAGTTTCCATTACGGGTTTTGTCGCCCAAAGATAAAATTTAAAAAAAAACAAAGAACCGTTTTCGTCAACTCAGACAGCCCATATTATATTCGAATTGTTGTCATCATGTCACCATTGTATTAGTTTTGTATTATATTAGTTATTGTAATTGTGCACTGTTTGATAAAAGCAACACATTTCGCACATGTATTCTACATACGAAGAGATAATTTTGAAGATTTGAGGCACTCCAGATTTTGCTGCGTTAAAATGGCCGCCAAATTCAATTTCACCATATCTTAATAACTGCGATACGTAGAGCCGTAATGTTGATGTCAATGTATAGGTTTTAGGGTCAAAGATTTATTTCTGAACTTGAACTTTGAACTCCGACATTCACATCAGCCATTTTTAAAGATGGCGGTCGTCAACACAAATGCAAGACATCTTAGCGACTACGTCATGTAGAGCCATAATTTGCCTGTATTTGTATATATTTTTGGGTAGCGATTTCAAATATGTTACATTTGGCCATTTTTTAAAGATGGCGCCCGTCAAAACCTATTATTCCATATCTTATGAACTACATAACCTAGAGCCACAAATTTGATGTCAGAAAATAGGATTTGCGACGATTTCAAATATATTAATTTTGACTTTCATTGCCACGGAGGATGTCACGACCGTCTTAATCGGAACAGCACGGACTCGTTGCCACGGGAGATTTCACTACAGTCTTATCCGGAACAGCAGGGATTCGTTGCTACGGAGGATTTCACTACAGTCTTATCCGGAACAGCAGGGACTCGTTGCCACGGAAGATGTTGCAACAGTCTTAACCAGAACAGCAATGACTCGTTGCCACGAAGGATGTTGCAACAGTCTTAACTGGAACAGCAGGGATTCGTTGCCACGGAGGTTGTTACAACAGCCTTACCATAAATAGCAGGGATTCGTTGACACGGAGGTTGTTACAACAGCCTTACCTGGAATAGCAGGGATTTGTTGCCACGGAGGTTGTTACAACAGCCTTACCGGGAATAGCAGGGATTCGTTGCCATGGAGGTTGTTACAACAGCCTTACCTGGAATAGCAGGGATTCGTTGCCACGGAGATTGTTACAACAGCTTTACCTGGAATAGCAGGGATTCGTTGCCACGAAGGATGTTACAACAGCCTTACCTGGAATAGCTGAGATTCGTTGCCACGGAGGTTGTTACAACAGCCTTACCTGGAATAGCAGGGACTCGACGCCACGCAGGATGGTTTCCTTGTAGAGATTCAGCAGCGCCGGCGTTTCCTCGTCCAGTATGTAGCCGAAGCTGTCTCTGAACGCCGCCGACATAAACGTCACCCCCGAGTGTTCTGTCGACAGTCACATTGGAAACGTCACTCCCGAGTGTTCTGTTGACAGTCACATTATCAACTTAGTCGCGTTCGAAACAAGTGTTCCATAGACGGTAACATCCGACATTTAACACCTGCGTGTTCTGTACACAGTCACATTGGACATTTAACCCCAGAGTATTCTGTGGAAAATCACATTGGAAACTTAACCCTGAGTGTTTTGTGGAAAGTCACATTGGAAACTTAACCCCAATTGTTCTGTGGACAGTCACATTGGAAAGTGAAGCCCCGGTTGTTCTGTGGAAAGTCACATTGGCAAATTAACCCCAATTGTTCTGTGGACAGTCACATCGGAAACTGTAGTCCAGGTTGTTCTGTAGAGAGGCACATCATCAACTTAACTCTGGAGTGTTCCTTGGACAGTCACTTTGGAAACTTAACCCACGAGTGTTCTGTAGAGAGGCACATCATCACCTTAACTCTGGAGTGTTCCTTAGACAGTCACTTTGGAAACTTAACCCACGAGTGTTCTGTAGAGGGGCACATCATCAACTTAACTCTCGATTGTTCCTTAGACAGTAACTTTGGAAACTTAACCCACGAGTGTTCTGTAGAGAGGCACATCATCAACTTAACTCTCGAGCGTTCCTCAAACAGTCACTTTGGAAACTTAACCCACGAGTGTTCTGTAGAGAGGCACATCATCAACTTAACTCTGGAGTGTTCCTTAGACAGCCACTTTGGAAACTTAACCCACGAATGTTCTGTAGAGAGGCACATCATCAACTTAACTCTGGAGTGTTCCTCAAACAGTCACTTTGGAAACTTAACCCACGAGTGTTCTGTAGAAGTCGCATTGGAAACTTAACCCCAAGTGTTCTGTATAGTCACATTGGAAACTCAAATCCCGAGTGTTATATAGACAGTAGCATAATGAAGACACGACACGATATATTGTAGAGGTAAGATGGAGCTCAATACATGTATGTATACCATCATTGGGCATCTAATTAACTTATATCGACCAAATATGTTATCGTATGACGTATGCATCATTCAAAGTTTTAGTGGTGTAGGCTAAATCACTAGCTTGATTAGTTCATCAATGTTACACGTAGTTCATATCAAATTAATTCACAGTCCTTGTTCACTTGCCTCTCAGATATCATTATGCATCTTAACATTTCGAAATACCTCAATTACCAAATTATTTGGTGCCTCAAACACGTTGCTTGCGCTAATGTGCGTTGCATCTTCGTGTACCAGGGGTACATGGCCATTGGTAAATGAATCTTGTCCGAATCTCTACATAAGCCAAACATACATTGAGCTAGAACGTTAGTGACCATTTTCCTGTACACTGCACATAAGGCTTTTCAATAATTGAAACCACTGAATATACTCCACACTAACCACCATACACCAAAGTAAGAGTGACGTCGTTGCTGGGACATCTAGCCCAACTATATTAATAATGTAGATCTGCAAAAACAAACAATTATAGACGTGCATTGCTCCTGAATGTTGTCATACTTTGCACATATTATGACACATACTATTTTTTAGAATATATAATTTACTCCGATCGCGGAAACATGTATTATGATGACATGTCGTACCTATGCTGACGGCCCGTTTGAAATAACGACATTTCGTGACGTCTTTGTTCGCCAGCACGTTATGGTACGTGTAGTGAACTGGCTGTTGGGTTTGTTCTTTAAACCCGGCAATGTGGTCGTTTGTAGTGGACGTAATAACGGCGCAGACGGATTCATTGAAGCCTGACACCTGTCGATGTAGACACACACACACACACACATCTAACGGGAAGGCACTATGACGTAATAACGGCACAGATGGATTGGTTGAAGCTTGAGACACACACACACTCGCACGCACGCACACGCACGCACGCGCATGCACCCCACACACACGTCTAACGGCAATGCACTATGACGTAATAACGGCGCACACGGTTTGATGTAAGACTGACACCTATCGTTGTAGACACACACTAGTCTCAAGACAAGGCGCTATGACGTCATAATGGAGAACAGGCAGTGATTGTAGCCTGATACCTGTCAATGTAGACACATACGCACGCACGAACGCACGCACGCACGCACACATCTTATGGCAAGGCGCTATCAATTACACGTAGGGAGAGGGCAGGACTAGTTGTAACTGTATTCTGAAACGATCGTCCAGCCTTAAATACGTACAATGGACAATTAACACGACGATTGGTCAGAACGTCAAAAATAAATAGGACAGTTTTACAATGGATCCTGATTACAAGTAGCCGCGTGCGCATTATTATATGGTTTAATGGTTCATAATTTTTAATGTTTTGTTTTTATTATAGTTTTACCATAATATGCATGTGCAGTTTTAGCCCAATATTATCGACAATTATGTTGCAAAGCGCCATATATTATGAGTTTGTTTTAAATATCCTGTTTTATTATTGTTATTATCAAGGTTGAATTCTTTAACTATCATGTATCGGTATATTGGAAAAACTGGTAAAATATATTTCACCGTTTTTCGGTAAAACCTGGTAAGACTCACTCACCCCGTGCCAGATGTAGGTCGCGTTATGCACGACGATGTTAGCGCCGTCGAGGAAGGCGTAGCCGGACGAGCGGTACTGGGTCGACGTGATGGTCTTGTAGCCAGGCACGCCGCTGTGTGTGGGGGGCACATTATAGTGTTGTTACTTGCTCGCCTTGGATACGACAAGGGTGGGTTTGGTTTTCTCGTGACAACACGCACACACACACGCACGAAGGCGCGCGCACACGCACGCACACATCGTCATCTTACTGGATAGTCTAGACAATAACTATAAACCAATGGTTACTTAAAGTGGAGATTATTACGGCGGTTCATGTGAAGTTAACAAAACATACATTTACAACAAACGTGCTTTGTTTATGTCCAATAACAATACTACGCGCATTCAAGAGGCATACATTGTACAGCTGGCATCACGTCCAGACAAGTATTACATTTATATAACTTGCACTTGATGTATTATTAACGAAGAGATATCCGCTCAGACGATAGGGTGGAAGTAGATAAGGTAGATCTCGAGATGAACTGCGTCAAGAGAAATTTGGCGAGTGTTTGGGAGTAGAGAAATAGAGCCAGAGATAGTGGTGTGGAGGAATAGAGCTGTGGATATAGGTGGAGTGGAGAAATAAAGCCAGTTATATATTTGGAGTGGAGAAATAGAGTAACTGATATAGTGAGTGGATAAATAGAGCCATGGATATGGAGAGTGGAGCAATATAGTTATGGATATGAGGAGTGGAGGAATAGAGCTAGGGATATGGGGATTGGAGAAATATAATTATGGATGGATGAGTGCTGAAATAGAGCAATGGATATGGGGGAGTGGAGAAAAAGAGTTATCACTATGGCGGGGGGGTGGGTGGGCAGAAATATAGTAATGGATATGGGGAGTGGAGAAATAGAGCTATGGATATGGGAGTGAAGCAATAGGGTTATCGATATGGGGAAGTGGAAAAATATAGCTAGATATATAGGTGGAGTGGATAAATATAGCCAGTAATATTGGCAGAGTGGAGAAATAGAGCTACGAATTTCTTCATGAGGCAATAGAGCAAGATATATGGGGGACTGGAGAAATGGATATGGGGGGAGCATAGAAGTAGAGCTAGTGATATAGGTGTAGTTGTGAAATAGAGCTAATGCTTTTGGTGGAGTGGAGAAATAGAGCTAGATATATGTGAATTGGAGAAATGTAACTATGTATATGGGGAGTGGAGAAATAGAGTTATGGATACGGTGGAGTGGAGAAATAGAGCCAGTGAAATTAGAGGAGTGGATAAATAGAGCTAGTGATATAGATGGAGAGGAGAAATAGAGCTACGGATATGGGGGTGTGGAGAAACCGAGTTATGGACATGGAAAAGTGGAGTAATAGAGGTAGAGATGTGAACGAGTGGAGAAACAGAGCTATGGGTGTTGGAGAAATAAATATAGTGGTATATATGGAGTGGAGAAATAGAGCTAGTTATTTAGGTGGAATGGGGAAACAGAGCTAGATATATATGGAGTGGAGAAATAGAGCTAGTTATTTAGGTGGAATGGGGAAACAGAGCTAGATATATATGGAGTGGAGAAATAGAGCTAGTTATTTAGGTGGAATGGGGAAACAGAGCTAGATATATATATATGGAGTGGAGAAATAGAGCTAGTTATTTAGGTGGAATGGGGAAACAGAGCTAGATATATATGGAGTGGATAAATAGAGCTAGTTATTTAGGTGGAATGGGGAAACAGAGCTAGATATATATGGAGTGGTGAAATAGAGCTAGGGATATGGAAGAGTGCAGAAATAGAGCTAGGGATATGTGGGTGCAGAGAAATGGAGGTATGGGTATGTGGGAGTGCAGTAATAGAGTTGTGGATTTGCGGGTGCGAAGAAATAAAGTTAGGGATATGGGATAGTGGAGAAATATGGTTAAGGATATAGGTGGAGTAGAGTTATATAGCTGCAGGGTTCATACAGACAACTTGCAATTAAATTCAAGGGTTTTCAGGGTACAAAAATATGCCATTTTCAAGGGTGACCTGGTGTATAATTCAGTTACTTATTTAATTTGTTCAGCCCCATCCCTTACCGAACAAGTCAATCATTCCATACCGGGGGTTTACATGTAATTACTCAGCCACTGCAAATATTGATTACACAAATAAGTGAAATAACACAATAGATAATTTATCAAGCAAGAACACGCTTCAAGAAAGATTGAGGGGGTTCATGAGCCAAACATTCAAATAAATCTTGACAAAGTTGATCAAGTTGTAACTGCCTGTTTATTACATACTTAAAGAATAATGAAATACAAATCTATCCGGAAAGGAAACAACAACCTTAGAAAGTTAACTGTATACCACTGCTGTCTGTCAGGCTCACTGTCACTCACAGTGTCATATGACTCACATCTCACATCAGTCACATGACAGTCTGTTCTGACAATTCAGGGTCCTATTTCAGGTCGTTCAGCTGGTGAACTATGTCAGTTAGCTCTCCCCTCTTTGCAACCAGGCTGAAGTCTCACTTCTTCTGTGCGTCTGTGGAGAACTCGTCTGCACACCGGTCCAGCTCGGCAATGTCAGCCTCAAGGTGCAGCTTCTTCCCATTGAGGTCGTCCGACTCATCAACACGTTTGCGTTTCAGTGAGCCGGATTCACAAGGACGTTTCGTGTCATCCAGGTAGGCCTGATAACGCGTCAGTGACGCATGACACGACAGCATCAGGTCTTTGGTGATGTCGACACTGAAGATCCCGCCGACGGACACGATGTGGTCATGCACAACTCGCTGGGCTATGAAAGTATTTTCACAGAGGTTGTCTACCTCCATCTGCTGATTCACATAGAACCCACGTTCGATGCTGGCTTGTCCGTGTGAAAGCAGCAGCAGCATCTTTACTGTGCTCCAAAGATCGGCAAACTCAAGGCAGTACCTCTCAGGAAAGACGTCCACGCGGTGACCATTGTCGAACGGATCGAATGCCGAAAACTCGTCCTTATTCGGCAGTATTGCATACGTGACAAGATCCGTGTACTGGCGCAGAATGTCGCCACATTTCTCGGCCACCAGTTTGCCGTTGCACTTTGCTCAGCTTGGCACAAAAGCCATTTGGGTCCGCAGCCTTCTGGCGTGGATTCAGGTACGACAGATTCCGCACAATGATGAATATTGTTGGCGCCTTCATCAAAATACGAGTGACGATCTCGCGTGAAAACGCCCGACATTCGTGACGCAGTCCCATGGCATCTCTGTCATTCACTTTCGATTTCGCCGATCGCTGCATATGCTTCAGGTGTGCATCTGCCGTGAAGCCAATGTCGACGTCAGATGACTTTCTCTTAACGCAGAATCTAACAGGTTCAGTTCAGCGAGACTGGCGAGGCTGGTGTCATCTACGACGTCACGTTTGATGAAGCAGTACAGCAGATGCTTCACCATTCGATGCAGATCACTTGCAAGAAATGGCAAAATGGGGCGATCCGTCTGGTAGCACAGAAGGAACGGTGATATCGTCTTTGCCACTGAGACAAAGCAGTTCAACTTCACAGCGAAGAGAGGGTCGCAAGTTGCCTCTGACATGACACCGAAGGCTTCTGTATGTGGCAAAGCTTTCTTGGCGGCTGCAACGTACTTGCAGAGATGTGGGAACTTCTCCAACAGACGTTCTGCAGCTGGAACGTTCTCAAGCCAGCGAGTGTTACAGAAGTTCTGACCAAACAAATCACTCCCTGTGACTTTCGTATAGTCCTCGCGACGAGCAGGTGTCTCATTGAAAAGGGAGTGCGTTGATCTGAGGACGGCAGCGATGTCCCACTTTGTGGCGTTGCACCTGTGCTTGAAAGCTCCGTGCACAATGTGCAGACCACACGATCCAATGTTTAAGATCTGACAGTTGCACTCAGCCTTTACCTTCTGCTGGAATTTCTCGTAGAATGCCCAGTTAACACTGGGTCCATCCATGGACACTTGCAGCAAATTCTGCAAACCGACATCTTGCGTGCTCTCAAGGAAGTGTTCAAGGATGTCAGCTGCCCTGCCATGTCCCATGAAGACAGAGCAAAGGTAACGGCTTGTCACTGGTCCACATTCGCACAAGGACGTCCATCTGCTTGTTCTTGGTGATGCTGTTATATGACTCATCAAACAGCAGCAAAAACGCATCTTGCTCCCGAATAGTTGTCAGCAACAATTCCTTGAAGTATGGAGCGAGTCCATGCCACATCATGTAGTTGGATTTTCTTTCACCGCAAGTGAATTTCGTAGCAATCGCGCTGTCGGGAAACATTGCAGCAAACAAGCGTGACGTGTTGTCGCTTGATTTGTAGCTATAATGAGCTGCACATATCTTCAACGTCCACAAGATTTCTGCCCGTAGAGTGTCTTGCTTGGATACAACGGATGCGACATCAACAAGTGGGAGTGCAGGCACTGCAGCGTGGTTGTCTGCTTGTGGCTGTGCTGATCCAGCTGCTGAAACAAACGATAATATGAAGTATCGTGTGATGTATGTATAAAACACAATATAAGTTATATCGCATACACAATAACACAAGATATTCATAATGAATTCCTTCCCATCAATTTGTGATCCATACAAAATGCCAAAACTCACTAATTTAAAACAAAAGTGACTTCCAGTGACTAATAACTTCAGATCAGAAAATATATGTAAGTTAATTTAAAAATAATATTCAATCATAAATACAATACAAGTTATGCAACAGTATTACTAGTTTATTTAATTACTTTAATAGTATGTATGACCAACTCAGACAGTTACCAAATACAGATAAGTACATTTTGCTAAGTCTACTAAGCAAATAAAGCAATATCATTTAATGTAACAAACCTGCTCCTGGCATAGCCATCATTCGGCGCAGTTGCTTTGCGGACATGTTGTTCTTGTGGGTCGCACTTTTAACATGACTGTCCAGGCTGTATTGACCTCCGTTCCCGATGTTGATGGATTTTGCACAAAATCGACATCGCGCAGAAAGAACGTTTCTCGTCGGATCTCGACATACCCTTTACACCGCCATTGTCAACCATTCATCTTTAAATCTACACTTTCCTTTCTCCGAAGCCATCATAAAAGTTAAACATAAATTCCAATCGACTGACTATTTCAAAGAAAACGCTTTCCAAAATGGCAACTTAATACCCGTATGTAATGTTACCCGTATGACGCCATCTAGTGGATAATTATTAAAATAATTCTTGGTCACTCAGACCAACTCGTGTTTTGCCAATTTTAATGGCACATTTACTTTCACACTTATTAAATAATTGCTATTATCATGACACGTTTGAGATATAATAGCATAGCTGCACATAAAAACACGCATTTTTGAGGGTTTTTAAGGGTTTAATTTGAAAACGGGTGATAATCAAGGGTTTGTTGGTACCCGTAAATGCGATTAGTAAATTCAAGAGTTTTCGGGGATCCGTGCGAACCGTAGGATAGGTATATGGGGGAGTGGATATGTAGATGCTGGATAAATAGAGCGATGGATATGGGGGGTGGATAAATATATGGTGATGCAGATGGTGTGGGCAAACAGAGCTAGAAATATCGGGGAGTGGAGAAATAAAGCTAGTGATACAGCTAGAGAGGAGAAATAGAACTTGGGATATGGGGGGGTGGATAAATATAGCTAAGGATATGGGGGGTGTATGTGTGCGGAGAAATAGAGCTAAGGATATGAGGGGTGTGGAGAAATAGAGCAAAGGATATGGGGTGGTGTGGAGAAATAGAGCTAAGGATATGGGGTGTGGGTGGAGAAATATTGATAAGGATATGGGGGGGTGTGGAGAAATAGAGCTAAGGATATGGGGGGTGTGGATAAATAGAGTTAAGGATATGAGGGGTGTGGAGAAATAGAGCTAAGGATATGGGGGGTGTGTGGAGAAATAGAGCTAAGGATATGGGGGGTGTGCGGAGAAATATAGCTAAGGATATGTGTGTGTGTGTGTGTGTGTGTGTGTGTGTGTGTGTGTGTGTGTGTGTGTGTGTGTGTGGAGAAATAGAGCTAAGGATATGGGGGTGTGGAGAAATAGAGCTAAGGATATGGGGGCTGTGGAGAAATAGAGCTAAGGATATGGGGTGGTGTGGAGAAATAGAGCTAAGGATATGGGGTGTGTGTGGAGAAAAATAGCTAAGGATATGTGGTGTGTGGAGAAATAGAGTTAAGGATATGGGGTTGTGTGGAGAAATAGAGCTAAGGATATGTGGGGTGTGGAGAAATAGAGTTAAGGATATGGGGGGTGTGGAGAAATAGAGCTAAGGATATGGGGTGTGTGTGGAGAAAAATAGCTAAGGATATGTGGGGTGTGGAGAAATAGAGTTAAGGATATGTGGGGTGTGGAGAAATAGAGCTAAGGATATGGGGGGTGTGGAGAAATAGAGCTAAGGGGTTTGAAGACGGCAGTGAAAGGTATCAGCTATGGAAGAAAGCAACAATGGAAGACCAACGTTGGGACAAAGCAAGGACAACAAGCGTTCCCATGGCGTGCCCAACGACTGGAACGCCGCTATTTTATGTGGGGTCGTCTCCGCACCGTCTCATGCTGTCATGGACGCCGTTGTCGTCAGCCTCGCGCTCCAGGACCCGGATGTTGAGCATGACCGAGTCGTCGTCGCCGTCAGTCGGAATGTGCAGCATGGGGTGGTACAGTACCGCGCCGTCCGACAAGCGGATGACGTACACGTAGGAAAAGTCGGACTTCTGTTGGATCACCAGCTCCCGCAGACTCATGGCCGTGCCCACCACGCCGATGAACCGGTGTCTGTCGGCACGACGTTGGACGCATCAGGTATACACACACACGCACGCACGCACGCACTCACGCACGCACTCTCTCTCTCTCTCACACACGCACGCACGCACGCACGCACGCACGCACGCACGCACGCTCTCTCTCTCTCTCTCTCTCTCTCACACACACACACACACACACACACACACACACACACACACACACACACACACACACACACACACACACACACACACACACACACACACACACACACACACACGCATTATGTTAGTCTTGAATGGACACGACTACAATGTTGTCGCAATGGGGAAGCTTGCGTACTCCCGTAACCAGGTGAGCTATACTGGAGGGGGCGTATTACGTCCTTGGTAGGCCCAACCTAGCCAGGTAGGTCAAGGGAACAAGCCAAGCAGGTCAAGGGGTAGGAGTCAGACGATGTGTATTTACTCAATGAGTGGGTTTTCTTCAGCCTTCGTTTGCATCATGTCTACGAGATGGTGTCTCGGAATTAAAACTCCCACAGTAGCAATAGCGACGCACTGTAGTAACATCTAGATGAAAAACATGAAGAACACTCTTCCGAAAACCAAAATCAAGACTTTGGACTTTCCGAGAACCGAATAAATTCAAATAGGTTTAATTTTGTGCCGGTGTAACAGTATATCTCCCCCTGGGCAGATTCCCCCGGGGGGAAGATGCCCTAGAATATATCCCCCACCCTGGATATCTTACCGTTCTTACCCCCCTCCCAATACCAAAGTTGTCTTGACATCAAACTATTTTCCCCACAACTAAAATCAAGAACATGGTGAAATTAATTCAATATTTATTATAACTTTCATCTTGTAAATGGACAATTATCGCAAGAGTTCACGTGAGATACTTCATAAAATCAGTCGTTCATCACTTGCAGTTATCACAACAAAATCTCATGCAAAATCATTCACCAACTTGAATACTCTAATACATTAAGTGGCTACTTTTACTCACACAAACTGCATTTCCACAAAAAAATATTACATTAAGTGTGTACAGCTGATATTGTTTCATGGTAAATAAAGTCATGTTGACACCTTCCTTAAATACGCGACTGGACATTTTGAAAGGCTTGGGATCAAACGTTTATTTTTTCTGTGAAGTGGGTGAAAGGATTTAGTTATTGTGTATTGTGTGTGGTTACCCAACAAAATAAATGAAAGGTTAATAACCTATACTGGGAGGACACATCGGCAACGGGCCTAAGCCAATAAACAAAGGCAGGTCCTTGAAACTTGTATTGGTAACAATGAGGTGTTACCATGCTGAGCAACAGATCGGAGGATTAGACAACTCAGTGCCTTGGGAAGAGAGATGTGTGTTGTTGAGGTGGCCGACCATGATTAACTCAGTGACTTGAGAAGAGAGCTGTGTGTTGTTGAGGTGGCTGATCATGATTAAATCAATGCCTCGATGAGAGACTTATCATGATTAACACAGGAATCACTTCACATTATTCATTCATTCGTAAATTTATAACGTAATAAATATAAACACACACAATTTGCAGAATAACATATAGTAGATATTATTCGGACTCATATTTGTTAATTATAAACTTTCTTGCACAGACCAAGTCCAGGGGGAAGATATCCTGCGACACCGGAAAAGACTGAGAAACAGCATTACGGATTCTCAAACTCACTGCTCTTCCGACCCCATTCGCTATGATCACAGACTTGTGTTTACAAAGTTAAAGCTCAAATGACTGAGAGGCTTTGAAACCCAAACCAACTCGCATAAGGACCACGTTAAAGTATGCAACAAATCAGACTCGGCCATTCTGAAACCTCTGCGCACCGTGTATGATGAAACGTAAGAGAAGTTTTATCATGACACTCTCTGAGCATTTTACAGTTGCGAGTCGACTAATGCTCTTCATAATGCCCGGAAGTTAGTCAAACAACTTTCCGGAAAGAAATCAAAAAGCAGCTTTATACAAGGGGATACTTGGAAATCTCACTTCAAACGACTGCTCTCTTCATATAATACACATCCAAACAATCCAGTTGATCCGATATATGAGCCAACCTCAACATTGATACCGACACTTCCTCATTAGCAGAAGTCGACATTGCTATGAAGCAAATGAAACTTGGCAAAGCTCCAGGACTCGACGGCATTTCCACCGAATTGTGATTTTGTGAAGTTCTACAAAGAAACATAATTACGGAATAGACCACCAGGGGAATCGCGGGTATCGTATTAATACCTAAGAAAGGAGATCTGATACCATCGTGGGATACCATCGTGGAGTATGTCTAACACCGACTGCTGCAAAGTCTACAGTCGACTCATGTTTAACATAATTCGCCCTGAGTTACAAAAGATGTTACGCCCGGACCAGAACGGATTTAGACCTCTACATCTTCACAGATTCTTGCTCTAAGACGCATCATCGAGCAAATGAGAAACCACCAGAAAGAGGCTGCCAACAGTTTGATCGACTTCAATAACGTCTTTGACTTGGTAGGCAAAAAAAACCTGTTACGGATTCTTCATTCGTATGGCATCCCAGAGCAGATCGTCAAAGCCATGCCATGTTCTTGGTACTACTGTAAAAGAAAAGGACTTAGGAGTTACAATAAGCGCTGATATGAAAGTTTCAGAGCAGTGTGGTATTGCAGCTTCAAAGGGAAATCAAATTCTTGGATTGATTAGAAGAAACATAACATACAAGGGAAAAAAGTTAATTATACCTCTTTATAAAGCAATAGTTAGACCTCATTTAGAATACTGTATACAAGCATGGAGACCATATCGTAAGAAGGATATAGATACGCTTGAACGCATACAGAGGAGAGCAACTAAAATGATTCCAGAACTTAGAGACCTTAGTTATGAAGAACGCCTGAAAGAATGTGGTTTAACAACTCTAGAGACAAGGAGGTTAAGAGGAGATCAGATTGAAGTTTTTAAGATATTGAATGGGTATGAAAATATTGATAGAAATATGTTTTTCTCACTCAAGAAGGATAGCAGAACTAGAGGACATGAGGTAAAATTAGTAAAGGATCAATGTAGATTGGACATCAGGAAGCACTCGTTCTCACAGAGGACAATAAATGAATGGAACAAACTGTCTACAGATTGTGTAACTGCTAGCAGCGTGAATATGTTTAAAAACAAGGTTGACACATATATCAGGAGGGCGGGTTATAAGTAGGTGAACATTGTTGGACTCTCGATAAGCCAATGGCTTCCTTGTCCACTTGCCATCTGGGCCTTTGGCTTGGATGGCAAATCTTGTTAAATCTTGTTAAAATGAATGGAAACACCTCGGCTGTTGTACCAAAGGGGAAACTACAGATGTCAAAATTAACGCAAAGAGACCCTCTTGAACCATGCCTGTTCATCATTGTCTTGAATTACGCTCTAAGAACTAAGATGGGAGTGAAATTGAGAAAGTGGAGGATTTTAAATGCAAACTACACAAATTCATAACATGACGTCCAGTGTAGAAAAGCCCAGGCATGTGCAGCAGTTCACCCCCTTGACAAAGTTTGGAAAGAAATCATCATGTCACCACGTTAAGTGCGTGCGTGTGTGCGTGCGTGCGTGCGTGTGTGCGTCCGTGCGGGTGTCCACCGCGTTACGAACCTGTGGAATGCAGGAATGGAGATGGCGATCATAGGCTCTGTAACAGAGTGTTACGGGTACGTTACGACATGGATGCACACACACACGCACGCACGCACGCACGCACGCACGCACGCACGCACGCACGCACGCACGCACGCACGCACGCACGCACGCACGCACGCACGCACACACACACACACACACACACACACACACACACACACACAGATAAATACATACACACATTACATAACGTGGTGACAACAAAACACTGCTCTACTATCAGACTGGTTATAACTAAATACTCGCGCCTCGTGGTTTATTCACTGAACAAGTTATCTCAATCAACTGGTTGGGATTGAGATAACATCCTCACCGTAACTAACCCAAACCCTATATATATATATATATATATATATATATATATATATATATATATATATATATATATATAAAACCCCACCCTAACCAGGTAATCCTAACACTAACCGAAGTCAACAGTAACACATTTATAAGAATGAACCTTGAGATGAACACAGCACAATGAAAAAACATGAATACACACACACACACACACACACACACACACACACACACACACACACACACACACACACACACACACACCCACCCACCCACCCACCCACCCACCCACCCACACACCCACCCACCCACCCACCCACACACACACACACACACACACACACACACACACACACACACACACACACACACACACACAATATACGTTGCAGAATTGGGTCAAACATATATAGGGTTCATTCACCAAGGTGCTCTAGTCGGTCTTGAAGCGGTGGAATACGCTGGATGCATGGGATGTGACAAGCTCATCCAGTGACTTGAGCTGGATGTCCTGTAGTTGTCTTTCCAGTTGTTTCGGGGATGGCGGCTGCTTTTCTGGAAAGGTTGGTTTTGCAAGAGTGTTGTGGGCTGCCATCTTGGCATGCATGTCGGGAGGTACACTGCTGCTGAAGGCGTCAAAGGTGCTGTTCCCTAAGATAGGACAGGCAGTTCAGGAGACAGTTGCGTCTTTGCTGGAGACATCCTGAACATCTACCAACTTCCCGAGGAAAGAGAGATCGTTGCTTGGTGGCGTTGTGTTCAACTGTTATGTGACCAGCAACGCAGAGAAGAGTTTGATTCTCCGCAGTCGCTTCTTTTCATTACGTTAGGTAGAGGATATTTGACATCAACCTGGCGAAGGCCAAGACGACAGCAACACTCATGAACCCGACCTGTCTAGAATAGCAACTGCCACACACGAAGCGACTAGAAGGACAACTACAGAATATCCATCTCAAGTCACTGGATGAGTTTGTCACATCGCATTCATCCAGGCTGTTCTACTGCCTAAAAAATCGACCATAGCTTTTGTGGCCAAATTCTGTAGCGTGCCTTGGAGACGGCAAGAACATCGGACAATCTTCAACACACTGAACGTAACATAATTATGATAACTAGCTCTCGAGAAACGTTCGTATTCGTTCGGAATGAATGCGAAAACTCTAAAACTAATCCTCGGTAGCCATTGTTGACCTCGTTGATCCACCGCTAAGACTATTATTACAACACATAGACTGGTCAAATGTGTTTTAATGAACCCACATTTTGAAGTATGATTTGTTAATATAAAAATCAACCTTACCGTTCAACATGGAATGTAAACTTGATATTCGAGTAGAAACAATCAAATTAAACAACCTTTATCAACAAACTAAGATTAATTAAAACACATTTGAGCGGTGAAGATCTTGGTGCATATTATAGTTTATTAGCTTACATCTGCTGCACATGGAGCAAAAGGGGTGAAACCACATTTTATTTTTCAATAGGCCACCTTTGTAAATTTCTGCAGAGTTTCCTACGATTTTTTTCAACATTTCACAGCACATGTGTTATCCATTAACACACATGCTGTGTGTAATTCGATAAAATCATATAACTTTAATAAAACGCACCCGAAGGAGATACCCCTCAATTTCGGCCCAGCCCGATAATTTAGTAATGTTGGAACGGTGCCATCAAATCAAATTTCAGAGGCGACTGGGCCAAGGAGGCGAATTAACATAAAAAGAGTCAAGTGGACGTCGACGCCTGGGACGAGACATTGCCGGACTGCCCCCAAAGTTAGTGTATTAATATAAAGTTGGTGGGATCACGGCAGTGCCGTCTGGAGATTGGTCACACTCAATTCGGCCACTGAGCGAATGAACACAGAACGACGTGAGTGGACGTCAGTGCCTGGGGAGAGATACTGCCAGACGGCCACCGAAGTTAGTGTTTTAATATATATATATAGATTCTATATAAATTATTGTTCGAAACCGACGAAACTGTGTACATTTAACACCTGCCCTACCTTTAACGTTGTCATCAAAGTAAGGTACGGTGAGGAGGGGCGTAGCGACGCGTTCGCTGGCTATGTGCATATAGTAGGGCCGCATCTGTTCATACAATGTCTTCGTCTTCAGGTCCAGGAGGCCGATCCTGTTCGAGTTGATGTCCACGTTGATTCCTTGAGTCTACAACAGCCAATAATGGTTGAAGTCGACGCACGTCTGTACGAGATCTGAACTCAGATAATCCAGACAGAACAGTCAGTGCCAACGAAGCAGTTGATATATGATTTGGTAGGCCTAATGTGGAAGTGAGTAATGGGAATAACTAGCACAATATGTTGTGATAAATCACACATAACCACACACACACGTGTGCGTGTGTGTTTGCGTGCGTGCCTATGTGTGTGCGAGCGCGCGCATTTGTGTGTACACGTGCGCGTGCACGGCTCATTTCACAGAAATGTTGAAATTAAGCCTACCACGGCACGCACGCCGCATAGTGACACGACTGCAGACGGGAGTGAGAGGGTTGAATTACTTCAACACATGTCTACTGAACATTAATAGATGCAGCTACCTCCCCTGCCTCGTTGCAGCGCAGAACTGTGGAGAGAGGCCACGCATTGTCCTTACGCAGCCAATCCATTGAGGATTAATACTATGTCATTCCATCTTCTCCCAGCCTGGTCACTGTTTTACTGTTGGTGTCGTGTCCTGGTTCACGGATGACATGTTGCTTAGTCCGACAACTGACACGCCAGTTACCAAGTAATATAAATCTGACTACAAATAGTTTGCATTTGATTTATATGAACGTGTTAAATACATTAAGTTAAATGCACTATTATGCTTCTATCAATGCCAGTGAATCATTATGGAGAGGCTGGAAATGACACTCGACTCAAAACTAAGACAGACTTCCGCCAGGAAAGATCACACAAAGAGCTTATACCAACAATTCTCATTACAATCGAGCAATCAGCAGAATGGAACTTTCATATTTACATCCATTGCACTGACTTCGACTTTGATAGCTCAGACCAGCTGCACTATGGAATACCAGGAAATAACCTGCATAGTTATATACGAAGGGAAGACCACAAACCAATTTGAGGTAAAAATTGGCTTGAGACAGCGATGCATACTGTTACCATTTCTGTTCCTGATGATCCTGACTTTATCGATGTAAATGACCTGGCTCTTCTTTCACACAACTAGAAGTAAATGACCTGGCTCTTCTTTCACACAACCAGAAGTAAATGACCTGGCTCTTCTTTCACACAACCAGAAGTACATGAACTGGCTCTTGTTTCACACAACCAGAAGTAAATGACCTGGTTCTTCTTTCACACAACCAGAAGTAAATGACGTGGCTCTTCTTTCACACAACCAGAAGTAAATGACCTGGCTCTTCTTTCACACAACCTGAAGTAAATGACCTGGTTCTTCTTTCACACAACCAGAAGTAAATGACCTGGCTCTTCTTTCACACCACTAGAAGTAAATGACCTGGCTCTTCTTTCACACAACCAGAAGTAAATTACCTGGCTCTTCTTTCACACAACCAGAAGTAAATGACCTGGCTCTTCTTTCACACAATCAGAAGTAAGTGACCTGACTCTTCTTTCACACAACCAGAAGTAAATGACCTGGCTCTTCTTTCACACAACCAGAAGTAAATGACCTGGCTCTTCTTTCACACAATCAGAAGTAAGTGACCTGGCTCTTCTTTCACACAACCAGAAGTAAATGACCTGGCTCTTCTTTCACACAACCTGAAGTAAATGACCTGGCTCTTCTTTCACACAACCAGAAGTAAATGACCTGGCTCTTCTTTCACACAACCAGAAGTAAATGACCTGGCTCTTCTTTCACACAACCAGAAGTAAATGACCTGGCTCTTCTTTCACACAACCAGAAGTAAATGACCTGGCTCTTCTTTCACACAACCTGAAGTAAATTACATGGCTCTTCTTTCACACAACCAGAAGTACATGACCTGGCTCTTCTTTCACACAACCAGAAGTAAATGACCTGGCTCTTCTTTCACACAACCAAATGTCAATACCAACCAAGTTAACATGGGACCCTCATGCTACAGGGAAAAGTCAACAAACGCCGGGCACAGAGAAGTAGAAATGTAAAAAGCAGAATACAACTAGAAGGAGCTGGAAGCCCAATCCCAAGCCCAAAACCGTGTCCGGTGGAAAGGAGTCGTTGATGGGCGATTCCAGGGCTCTTTGACATAAAAAAATTAATCTTCAAAACTTTGCATGTCTTTAATATTTAGGTATTACGTAAGTAGTCATGTCACGGGTGAGGTCATCGATGTCACGGGTGAGGTTAGCCATATCACGGGTGAATCAACCATGTCACGGGTGACGTCAGCCATGTATACAAACAACCAGGAGTGAACTTATCAAACTTAATACAACGTCTGTCACCACTGTCTAATCCGAAGTCTGCCTCTGATGTGAACAATTCGGTACGTGTATCCATTGCGGCAACTGATGCCTTGAGTGAAAGAGCTGACACTTCTAGCACGCGTGTACAAGGTCAGGTGCACACCACCATGGCACTGATAAACACCCGGTCTGTCCGCAACGAGGCCGAAACCATATGTGACTACATCACCGAACGCGATATCAACGTCATCTGCCTGACTGAGACATGGATCACTGAAAATTAGGATGCTGCCGTAGATGCAGGCATGAGCGATCATGAAGCCCTTCTCTTTGACATCAATATGAATCCTAGCAAGAAAAAAAAACAACCACCACACAAAGTATGCAATTACAGATCTGCAAATTGG
>BSQZ01000059.1:72500-100000 GCA_033239005.1 Lamellibrachia satsuma
TAAAAAATCCTTTTTGAGAAATGGATGATTACTAATAACATATCCGTGTTTGCATTACGTTGCACAATAAACATGCAGCTAACGCTAAACAAAGCTGAAATAAGGTGAAAGTAAGTTCACTGCATTTGCATTTTAATGCATACCCAAGACTTCTGCGTACGAATGCGATCCCCAAACATCAGATTTGTTCAAGTACATTTCAAATGCAGATGTTACTGTTTGCATAATTTGTATTGTTATATTATGCACCTGTACATAGCTGTGTTACAATGCTCATGCTAATTCATGTATATAGTTGTATTACAATGCTTATGTTAATAAATGTATATAGTTGTATTAAAATGCTTATGTTAGTACATGTATACAGTTGTTTTACAATGCCTCTGTTATATAGTTGTATTACAAAGCTTATGTTTGTAAATTAATATATTTGTTTTACAATACTTATGTTAGTGCATGTGTATAGTTGTATTACCATGCTTATGTTAAGAAATGTATATAATTGTATTACACTGCTTATGTTAGAATGTATATAGTTGTTTTACAATGCTTATGTTATATTACGTTACATTGCCACTACATACATAAACCGTTTTTGTCTGACATTTCGTTTTGAACATTCCACGCTTCATTACTTATTTCTTTCTTTAAAGTATTAATACTTGCATAATTGACTTTGTCTCGACGAGATCGTCCAGGAAACCAGACTTATTAACCAATGCAAATGTATTTGAATGCGCATTCAAATGCCTCCATAATTTATTTTATGCATTTGCATTTGAATGCCTACCTTACACATTTGCATTTCAATGTGACCCACAAACATTTGATTTGTCAAATGCACAATCAAATGTATGAGTAATTATTTGAATAATTATTATTGTTAGATTCACTTTCACAAGTTCACAACATGTCATTGAAACATGTGCTCTGCAGTGAGCAGTACCCACAGCAGATTGTGAAATCATTATCTGACTTGTGAATCCACTTTCACAACATGCTCTTTGAAAAAGTGCTCTGTATGTCAACTGGTTAATGCCTTAGCTGGTATTCATACAACATGAAAATACCAACTGGTCTATAGGTTGATGGCTTCAGAGATCACCTGTTCAGTGAAACAAATCAAACAATGCAAACAAATGACTCCCTTGTGATGTGTTTGCACTGCCAGGGTGTGGTGGCAGCTCATTGGGGGAGTAAACATTGGCAATGCCAGCCCTGAATATGTACAGCCAGAGAGAGTGATTAGTGGTAGCTGTAATTATCCACCAGGTTATCTTCCCAGTGACTCCACCAGTAGTGGACAATCTATTGTCTTGGGTTCCCTTCCATTCTGGTCTTACTGAAGAATTAGCCTTTCATTCCCTGCCATGGTTCCCATGAAACTGTCAATTGTCTATTCCTCCTTCCCACGTCCACCACCTCTGAAGGCCTGGAACTGTGTGGCTCAGTGTAACTCTAAATACATGTTCATGTAGTGGTACTTAGTGATTACAATAATGTACTTCTGTATTTATTAAATAAATTAATAATGTGTTAATATACAGTACGTTGTTTTTTCTCCAAATAAAACAAATCGTTAATATAAAACCAAAAACATTTAAAATTAATTCAAATGCATTTGCAAATGTGTAACCACGACATTTGCATTTGAATGCGTTCCTGGAAAATGACATTTGCATTTGAATCAAGTGAAACATTTGCATTTGCATTCAAATGCGTTGACATGCATTTGTTAATAAGCCTGAAAGAAATGTAGACTGTTCTTATAATCCGATAATCAACTTTATTATGAATGCTTTATTTCATAACAGTTATTTGGATAATTCCTTTAATTGCGATTGTTTTTGATGTCACACAAAATGCCAAACTTTCCTTGTCTACGCCAAGGTACCAAGCGTTGTAAAGGATTGACATTAAGCAGTGAGCATGACTACTTCAAAATGATATATGCATAAATAGCAATAACGATTATGATATTTGTGGATGCCTTCTCGTGGCATGCTATGACGATCCACATTGTAACGCCGACAAACCCTGGCAACATTTGTTACGTTCATTAATTCAGTGTGGACGAAATAAAATTAAAATGGTTGACGCACATTTACTGCCATTTCGAGTCAAATTGTTCCTGAATACGCATAAATGATTCAGCCGCTTAACAGAAACAAGCTGCTCTGATTCTGTTCAGCGGAGTTCAGTGTAATGAGAAAATAATTTTTGTGTATACCATTTCGCTACCTTAAATATATAGCTGCTATTATGATTCGAGGTAGAGAATACGTGTAGTTTAGTTGATAAACACGGTTTATTGTTATGTAAGTACGTCTGACAATTTACATGTTCACGTGATTTCCGTGTACCAATGCCTAGGTAATGTTTTGCGCTGACTGACCGAGTCCCTGGAGTTGGCTGTGCGGATGAGCAGTTTGGCGACGTCCTTGGCTGTGGATAACTTCTCAGCCATGTCGGCCGACTTGTCTACGAGTAGTACGAAGTCCTTGGGCGGTGCAATCACGTCAGTGTACCAGCGTCTGGGGAGACGCACGCCTAGTCTAACCATCACACATTGCAAAATGACAATAAAAATCAATAAGATTCACATGTAAAGGTACGTTCTTGCATATCGCTGTATCCTGTCGGTGGGACCACTAAAAGCGCCTTACACTTTACGCTCTGACAGACCTTGTCATTCCAACGCCAACTCGACGTCACGTTGCAATTACAGCGGGATAATAATTCGTTAATATTCACGTGGCGCGTGGTGGTGTAGTGGTTAGAATATCCTCTCAACTGTGAGAACCTGGGGTGAGTCTATCTTGCAGCTATTTAGAAGCTTGGAAAATTTGTTCATTCCAGGCTTATCTAGTTCACTTTATAAATGAGTACCTGGCAGTTAACAATTGTGAACGAATAGTCTTCGCACAGTAATTGCAGCGAGGCTGAAAGCTTCCCACAGTTTAGGTCTGCCAGGGGGTGAAGTGTAAAGCACTCTGAGTGGTCCTAATGACTGGGTACAGCGCTATGCAAGAACATACCGTTAATTTATACATATCCAAAACTACATATACGCATGCACGCACCACGCACGCACGTATACACTCGTACTTGAGCCTGGGGTCGTCGTAGTGACAGTGTTTTCGAAGGTCAGTGAGCGTGGCCGGGAAGACGGTAAATAGTCCGCTCTCAGAGGCGAAGAACTGCCAGTAGAGCCGCTGGTCCTGCCGCTTGTTCTGCATGAACACTCGGCGCAGGTCGACGGGCGGGTACAGACGGTCCGGGTCCCTGGGGTACCATGGGGGCGCTTCGTAACACATCTCTAAGATCGACGCCTACAACAGCAACAATCACGGGGGGCTTGATAACACACTCGAATGTCGACGCCTAAAACAACAACCACGGGGGCGCGTCGTAACAAATCTCAAATACAAGGCCTAAAACAACAACCACGAGGGCGCATCGTAACACATCTCTAAAGTCGTCGCCTAAAACAGCAACCACGGGGGCACGTCTTAACAAGTCTGTAATGACGACGCCTAAAGCAACAACCACGGGGGTGCGTCGCGAGACAACTCTAATGTCGACGCCTAAAACAACAACCATTGGAATGCGTCTTCACACATCTCTAATGTCGACGCCTAAAACAACAACAATGGGGGTGTGTCGCGTCACATCTCTAATGTCGACGCCTAAAACAACAACCACGGGGGCACGTCGGATCACATATCTGACGTCGAAGCCTAAAACAACAATCACTGGGACGCGTCGTAACACATTTCTAAGGTCGACGCCTAAAACAACAACCACGAGGCGCGTCGCAACACATCTCTAATGTCTAAGACTACTCACAAAGGCCTTGTACTGGTGATTGTAAATAAGACTACTCACAAAGGCCTTGTACTGGTGACTGTAAATAAGACTACTCACAAAGGCCTTGTACTGGTGAATGTAAATAAGACTACTCACAAAGGCCTTGCACTGGTGACTGTAAATAAGACTACTCACAAAGGCCTTGTACTGATGATTGTAAATAAGACTACTCACAAAGGCCTTGCACTGGTGACTGTAAATAAGACTACTCACAAAGGCCTTGCACTGGTGACTGTAAATAAGACTACTCACAAAGGCCTTGCACTGATGACTGTAAATAAGACTACTCACAAAGGCCTTGCACTGGTGAATGTAAACAAGACTACTCACAAAGGCGTTGTACTGGTGAATGTAAACAAGACTACTCACAAAGGCCTTGTACTGGTGAATGTAAACAAGACTACTCACAAAGGCCTTGTACTGGTAAATGTAAATAAGACTACTCACAAAGGCCTTGTACTGGTGAATATAAATAAGACTACTCACAAAGGCCTTGTACTGGTGAATGTAAGTAAGACTACTCACAAAGGCCTTGTACTGGTGAATGTAAGTAAGACTACTCACAAAGGCCTTGTACTGGTGAATGTAAATAAGACTACTCACAAAGGCCTTGTACTGATCAATTAAAATAAGACTACTCACAAAGGCCTTGTACTGGTAATTGTAGATTAGCTTCCTCTTATTAATGACGCAACAATCCTGGAAGGGGCTCCACCTGGCGAACGACGGGTACATTAGGGAGACATTCTCGCGAAGACTCATAACGACAGCCATGCGGGTCTTGGTCGTCTCCAGCGCCTTGTACGCCAACTATAACAACGACAATGTCTCTTTTACGACAACAGTAACAACGACAGTCTCTGTGACGACAACTGTAGGAGAGACAAGGTGTCTCACGACAACTGTGACAAAAACACTGTCTGTCAGTCAACAACTGTAACAACGACACTGTCTGTCAGACTAACAACGACACTGTCTCTGTTGCGACAACTGTAGCAACAGTACTGTCTCTCTTACGACAAATGTAACAACTACATTGTCTCTCTTACGACATTTGTAACAACGACACGGTCTCTTTTGCGACAACTATATTAACGACACTGTCTTTCTTACAACTGTAGCAACTACATTGTCTCTCTTACGACATCTGTAACAACGACACTGTCTCTATGACGACAACTGTAATAATAACATTGTCTCTATTTCGACAAATGTGATAACGACACTGTCTCTTTTACGACCACTGTAATAATAACATTGTCTCTATTTAGACAACTGTAACAACGACACTGTCTCTGTTGCGACACATATAACAACGACACTGTCTGTTTTACGACAACTGTAGCAACGGTACTGTCTCTCTTAAGACAAATGTAACAACTATATTGTCTCTCTTACGACATTTGTAACAAAGGCATTGTCTCTAAGACGACAACTGTAATAATAACATTGTCTCTATTCGACAACTGTGACAACGACACTGTCTCCATTATGACAAATGTAACAGCGATTCTATATATATTACGAAAACTTTTTTTGCGCTCAGACACGATGTATATGATACTGTCAACGACTATGACGCACCTACCGGCAACAAATACGATACAGGATTCATATGTCCTTCTATCACTTTTACGTTGTCTTGAAGAAATCCCTACAAATACATGGAAAGAATCATATTCGATAAGCGTTCACGTTGTATTCACAAAACAATTTAAAAGGGATGTATAAAGATTGGTTAACTTAAAGGGGAACTGAAGCAATTTTGAGTTATTCCGTATATTTAAATATATATTATCTAACTATGCATTAATGGTGACAGATACCTGCTAATTTGTGAGATAAACTGAAAAACTGATTTTGTTCGAGACAAAAATCGACAAAATACATCACTGCGTATCGCCATCTTGTTGTCGAAACGAGTGGTTTTAGTCGCGTATATCTAATCAATGTAAATTTTCGATTTTTTGCGATTTATTTCCTAAATAGGCATTCTGGAGCGAAAAAAAGATATGGGTCTCTATTATATATACAAGTATTTACACACGTCAACAAAATAGCGTTTTTGCTCGTTCCAAATAAAAAAAGTTAAAGAAATTACAAGAAAACACGCAAAAAAATCGTGGAAAACGCCACACTTCTCGAACACACGAGACGCTAACCAACGAGAATATGCGATAACGGAATACCGGAACTATTTTTTACTTGTTGACAAGATGGATGCATCGCTTGTGACAGTTTTACCAGATCTGCTACTAACGATTAGTGGTTTACTGAACTTCCGTAATAGTTGTCTATATTTGGAGAAATGGAAACCACAGACGAAGAGTCTGGTTCGACAGGCCACATGGAAACAACGGTTGACAGTCGTAAAGTGTCACCGAGTGTGCGAGTCACGCTCCAGACTCCAGGTCGGCTTCGCCTTTGTTGGCGTTGGATTCAGGAAAAATTACAACAGCGCTTTGACTGTCAACGATTCCTGACTAGGTAATGTGATGTGGTGAACCTGTGGAAATTACGTCCCGATGTCTGCGCACGTTTACGTTGAGTCATCATGCTGCGCCGAGGAAGTTACCATGCCTAGGCCTAGGGCTAGGGCTAGGCTATGGCTATGCAGCACCGTGTGCCCGACCGCGTTGGTGCTTCCATCACCGTACGAAGGCGAAGACGATGATTTTGTACTGATATGCACAAACAGAGCGGTGCTAGATGTTGGTCTGCTGTCATTGAATGATTTGCGTGCCGACTCACTGATTCGCACTGTAGCTAGCAGGTCAGTAATTCAATTGTTATCGAATCATTGCCATTTTAATAATCATATTTTTTCTGCATATTTCTTTTACCTAGCCCGAGGGCGAGGTCCGAACTACAATGGCAATGCAAGCAGGCTCTTCTCTTTATTTTGTATCTAATCTAATGAAGTGTACCGTGACTGTATTTTAATATTGTGTTTGATTTTGTGTTGAATAACATTGATGACAATAATAACATGAGGGTTTATTTAATTCATTATGTGAATATATATATATTCTTAAATGTTACCGTAATTGTGATTGTAATAATGATTGTAATCATGACTACATTAGTAATTGTGATTGCAATAATTACTGTAATCATGATTACATTAATATTCGTACTTGTAATCACCCCTCCCTGTAGCACACCACAACACCTTGTTGTTTGGTGCAATGTAATCATTTAAATAACAATAATTAACTACCGACAGTATGTAATGTTCACAGTTTTGCAACTATTATGGTAATTATGGAATTAGTGCTATCAACTAACCCTGACAAATTATATTTCAGGCTCAGGAAAGGCAAGACAAGTAATCCCATCCTGCAATGTGGGAAGGATCTGTGATGTCAATTCTGAACCGAATTGAATAGATGGAAAGTTTAGCTATGGAGATTGACCTGACACAGGTGAGTGTACTGATAGTCTGATATATAGTCTACCACAGGGAAATACAACCTGGAACATGGATATCACAGTTACACACATCATTATTATGCCACAACATATCAAATATACTGGTAGTTTAGTTAAGAAATAATTAATCTTTATAAAGCCAAGGCATTTAACTGTTTCACCATCATCATCTGTACCAATGGCAATAGACTACTTGTTTTGATTGGACAGTAAATGTACACCAATCATGTGTAACAATATTTCTTGTTCTGACTGACAGTAAACGTACACCAATCATGCATACCAATACACTACTTGTTCCTACCAACAGTAAATATACACCAATGATCTCATTCTGGAATCTGCACCATTTCACTACGTCTTCTGACAGTAAATGTACACCAATCATGTGTATCCAATATACTACTTGTTCTGACTGAATCTACTACTTGTTCCTACCGACAGCAAATGTAAACCAAGCGTCTCATTCTCTACTAAATACACTACTTGTACTGACAGTAAATGTACACTAATCATATGTATCAATAAACTACTTGTTCTGACTGATAGTACTTGCACACCAACCATCTGTTCCAATAAACTACTGGCACTAAATATACACCAATACACTACTTATTCTGACTGATAGTACATGTACACCTAACATATTCAATTCACCTTTCACTTATCCAGGGGTAGAAATCAGCACCCTTTCCTCTGACAGACACCCCAGTATCCGAAAGACCTTGGCTGATAGATCATACATGAGTACAACCTGTGTCACAGTTTATGGCTGTTTGGTGTGTGGCAGGTGCAGAAAAGTGACATAAGTTTTTCTCACGAATGACAAACTTCTTCTCTTTCTCATAGGTGTCGGAGCTGCTTGAGTCACCCTTGGTTATGTCGCTGTTATCACATAGTGTGCATCATCTGCACCAATGTCTTTGTTCTCACTGAATCTGATGGAAGCTTCACATAGGAGTAGTTCATTGGTGCAATAATGTCATCCGTGACTACAGCAGTATTCGCGAAGTGTCGCACTTGAAATATCATTACCGGATCGATTTGCATTTCAGCATCAGTTGTATGTGGTGCCACAGCAGTAGTAGCAGTGATGGCACTAAAGGTGACATCCGTAATGTAAAGATTGACGGCATCACCCATAGCGCTGGATGCTTCAAAACTAGTACCTGTACTTGTACGAACCAATGGTGAATCCTTCATCTGAAAAGATTACACATACGGTGACTTGAAAATTTTACAAAATTCATCTTTTCATAATAAAAGTGAATCACAATGTGAGAAACTTTCTCTTGTATATATTATTTTTAGAATATAAGAGTGCCAGTGTCATATAGAATGTATAAAGTAATCAACCACAGGGAAAAGCATTTTCCCTATGGAGCCATGTTAATTCAACCAATGGGTCTTTCACTGATCTCTTAATGTTTTTAATGAATCTGTTTGGTCAGTTTGATGAATGCCACTGGTAACATAACCAAACGCATGCAACCAAAATTGTAGCATCTCAGCTCAAATGTGCATTATATTATCTAATCAACATTGCACTGTTTTCAATGGGCCAGGGAGGTCAAAATTCTATAAGGGGTCCAAATTCCATAACAAAATATGGACCCATAGGTTCACTTTCTATGGGGTTCCTTATTTTATATCTGACACTCGATTTAGATAACATAATGCATGAATATTGTTACTGAACCAAATGCAGATCTATGTTTGTGACATCTTTATCTTATAAATGCTGCACGCACACACACATACCTGCCCACACGTATATATATATATATATATATATATATATATATATATATATATATATATATATATATATATATATATATATATATGTGCATATATGTATATATATATAATTATTAGGTATTATACTGAAAGCATCTGCTAGATAGTATGATGCATGGACAAAAGCCCCACAGACATAAGCTTGTTTCAATTCAATTATACTGTTCATGACTGTTGCTATAGTACACAGTGACAAGATGTTGTCATGAATATACTTCAGGCATGTGGTCGATTCCATTCCGGAATTGGAACTGACCCTCAATTCCAGTTCCGGAATTGGAATTGACTTCAATTTTTTTTTAATTGGGATTTTTTTTTTTAAATTTATTTTTTGGGAATTGGAATTGATTTTGTTGGAATTATTGACTTGATACTGTTAATATTTACCATTATATATATTTATATTACTTTTAAAATCATATTTGTCTGCTATTAGCATGTCACCCTGAATCTGGTAACAGCCAGGAAGTTGTCAACATTACAGCATAGACACTGTCTACTCTGGTATTGAAATATTGTGACAAAAAACAATATAATCAAGCATTTGCATCAAAAAGAGATACGCCCTTATCAGATATATGTCAATTCTATTTTTAAACATATTCACACTACTAGCATTAACACAATCATTTGGCAGTTTGCTCCATTCATTTATCACCCTGTGAGAAAGAGTAGTTTCTCATGTCTAACCTACACTGCTCCTTAACTAATGCTGCTTTGTGTCCTCTGGTTATACTGCCTTCTTTAAGTTTGAAGAACATATTCCTATCAACATCCTCATAACCGTTCACTATCTTAAACACTTCTATTTGGTCTCCTCTTAGTCTCCTGGTCTCTAGTGTTGTCAAACCACATTGTAATAAGCGACTTTCGTAACTAAGGTCTCTTAATTCTGGAATCATTTTAGTTGCTCTTCGTTGTATTCTTTCTAACTTATCTATGTCTTTTTTTACGATATGGCCTTCATGCTTGAATACAATATTCTAAATGTGGTCTAACTATTGCTTTGTACAGGAGTACAATTAGATGTTTCTCCTTATACGTGATAGTTCTCCTAATTAGCCCTAGAAATTGATTTCCTTTCGAGGCAGCAATCCCACATTGCTCTGAATCTTTCATGTCAGCATTAAATGTTACTCCTAAATCCTTTTCTTGTGTGGTTCTACCTAGTACAGCATCCCCCGTTTTATATTCCTCGTCCATATTTCCATGTCCTATGTGTATACATTTACACTTCCCAAAATTGAATAACATTTGCCATTTTTCTGACCATTTAACACATTTTTCTAGATCATCCTGTAAACTATGTTTATCTGTATCATTAGTATACTTTTGTGTCATCTGCAAATTTGAGTACTTTGCTAGATATGTCATCCTCCAAATCATTTATATATATATATATTAAAAACAGCATAGGGCCTAATACTGATCCCTGTGGTACCCCACTCAAAACAGATTTCCAGTTTGAAATCTCACCATCTACTATTACTCTCTTTCTTCTGTGTGTAAGCCACTTTTCTATCCAGTTGATTACATAATTGCCTATACCATGGGCTTTTAGTTAAGTAACAATCTTTGATGTGGCACTTTATCGAAAGCTTTTTGAAAATCTAAGTAGACAACTAAAAAACATAAGAAATTGGTTAGACATGACCTTGCTTTTAGGAAGCCTACCCCACTTAAATGCAGCCCCTTGTTTATCCAATCCTAATGTTCAGCCCACAAGTTTCCCATAATAAACATGTCACTGGTCACCTGTACAATGCTGTTACATGTGGCTGTAGGGTTTGCCCTTTGTAGTAATTAAAAATGTCCCCATTGAGAATACATGTTGGAGATTAGGATGTTGAAGACTCAAACTTTCCAGTAAATTTATGATACCACCACTGATAGCGATATAAATCTGACTCCTAGCATATTTGCTCCCCCCCGGACATCTGCCCCTTTTTTCTATGATAGTTGACAAGTGAAAATCAGTTTGCAGTTTTATCATTATTGCTACAATAACATAACATTCAATGACAAGTCAAAGTCACTTTAGCCTAATGCAATGGCCTATCCCCTGGAGTGTGTATGAGATGTTCTTGTCACAAGTTGTCTTCCAGGTATCATTGATAGTCAGATCAGTGGTGGAAGATGGGTTCTTGGGGTGATGCTTCCACAAACAGTGGTGGACAGTAACGAGTCAGAGATCAGCTGGTTTGGAATGCCCCTGGTATTAGCTGCCTTAGTTTTCAGGTCCTCACCGACCTTGGCAGCTTCTATCTGTGCCGTGTCACCATCATGGTTGCAGGCAGTCTTGTTGATCGCATTCTGGATCTGGAGATCAGATCAGTGACCACAGCACCCTTGCATGATCAGGATCGACGCTGGCTTCACTCCCATTGAAGAGTAATCTTGTTGGTCCCCCTTCTTGGTGTAGGAATGACACTCAAAACATAGCTTCTAACCTTCCATGGTGAAGTTATAAGTGAATTCTGACAACTCTGGCTTGTGCATCCAGTTTTATAGGAAAATGGAGTCACTCCAACTCTCCATGGTAAATGCAATTCAAAAGAAACCTTGTTGAGATAGCTTCTTTCAAATATCCTCAATTGTCCTAACAGGTCCTAATGTCACTGGCTTCTTCCACAATTGCAATAAAGATAATCCTTTGATTACAGGATCATCTCCAACTATATAAAGTAATTTACTTGGCTGATCTGGCACAAAGAACATTAATTGCAATTAGGGTAATATATATCTTGAATTCATGTTCAGAAATAAAAAAATAAGTTAAAAAAACATGTCTTAAAAAACTTACAAATAATCCAGAGGCTACGGACAGGTGTGTGTGTGTGTGTGTGTGTGTGTGTGTGTGTGTGTGTGTGTGTGTGTGTGTGTGTGTGTATTTAACGAACAATAATTTTGTAATCATATCTAATTAAATATGATTGTGCACACGTGACAAATAAAACTGTGTTAAAACGAATTGGATTTGAATTTTTCTTTAGCCTAGGATTTTAACAGTTGGAATTGATTTTTTGCAAGGCGGAATTAGAAATGATTTTTTGGAACTGACAAAACAGAATTGACCCCATGCCTGATATATTTCCTTCATATGTATAGCTTGTACTAATACTATTGTGGGTTGCCGATAGTTGCCCCCTCCCCCCACGATATTCATTACAGTGTTATCAGTCGACTCAGAATAAAATGTAATTAATACATCTCTTTATGAATTTCCGGTTATTACATGTGGGGTTTAATCTGATCAATAAAGCAAATTAATTTTATATAATTTTGCCTTATTGTCAAGTCACAAGAATTCAGACAGAAATTGTAAAGTGTCATTATAGAAAGCAGACATGTAATCTGAGAGTGTTCAACTGGGTAGATGACGATGCCTTAGTTAGTTTCCTCTCCAGCTAGACATTGCATGGGTGAAATACATTTTATTAAATATTTAAATACTTTTAAAAAAGTTTGTGTAACTGCATTTGCACTTAATCACAATGAAAGTATTTGTATATTTAAATATTTCCATAAAGAATTTGAAATGTAAACAGCAACAGCAGGCTTCTGTTGCGCTATAGTCTATACTGTCTTTTGGTGTGTTTCTCCCATGCATCTACCCCCTTAGGCTTAGCCTTACGCTTGCCGCTTGGTCTCTAGGCATTTAGAACACAGGAGTATTAGACTTATTATGACTGTCAATAAATAGTATCAAATTATTTTCTTGAATAATTTTGCCTAGTACATACGCCATGGCCCATGTTATAAGGCTGCAGTATATCCTGTACCACTTATTGAGTTATTGTTATTGTTTTGAGTACGGCCACGTGTTGACGGTACGTCTGATCACGTCGAAAATAAATCGGCGGATAGGAAAACACTCGTAATTATATCAAACTATTAACACTTACTCGCACTTTATTGTATTCATACATTTCGATTTACTGTGGGTTATATATATGCTGACGTTGAAGCACAGCTGTGCTTATTGGGGTGGAACTATATTGTAAACGTAGTGATAAGTCACAATGGTAACGGTAATCCAATTTACTAACCTGGTTTCGGCTCGTCGCTTCCTGAGCATCGCTCTGCCCTTTGATATCTGACGTTTCCTTGTCGCAGAATAGTCTGTAGATGCATGGTCATATACGGAAAAAATCTAAGATGGAACGGAGTCTTTGACCAAGAATGACATCTTGATGCTCACCGTCTGTCCATGCTCATCACATAGTCTTTTGTCTTGTAATTTGCATCGGAAACGTGGTAACTCGCAGTGCCTGCGGCTGGCGGACACGGCAATTTCCGCATTTGCAACCACCTTTTCCGCTGCAAATTCTTCCTCGGAAGTCGATCAAAAGTTTTTTCCTTGCATTTGTAGTACTAGTTGATATATCCAGGAGCCATCCAGTGTACACCAGTTTTCTTTTTATTCGATTTTCCATGCGTTTCGGCCGTTTTTCCGAGAGGTTTTTACTGTGTGAACGCCGTGCCAGGAGCTCGTACTCAAACCACTCTGCCGCTGAGCCCCCCGCAGAGCAATATGGCGCCGCCCAGCGAAGATAATGGCAAAGTTTAAAAGGATATTACAAAATTACCGTGGCGTTGCGCCCATCATATAAGGGTGATATATACTGTAAATGGTATGTTATTATGTTTGGGCTATGGTTGTTCGAGTGCTTCACCCCCCCCCTTTAACGACAGTTTAACGGGACATTGCAATACTTAATGTATTAGTGTTTGCAACGTTTCGTTTGAATTAAATAGTGTCAATATAAAAAGGTGTAACTTTCGTGATCTGTCATCTAATATTTAAGAAACTACACGATTTGGCGATGCATATACATATACTACCTTAGTCACATATATAAAGATCAGTTTGCAGCAATTAAAGACGGACAAATAAATAGCTACCTTTGAAGTTGAAATATAGTGTTTTTCAGGGGACAATTAAATTGACAGACCGATAAATTGAATTTCTTGGTCTGTGAAATTCCCATTTTATACCATTTATGACAATAAATATTCTGCGCAAAACAGTTTAACATGTGAAGTAAAACATTGTTGATTTATGTGCACTTAGAGATCGAAAAAACAGAGAGTTTGGGCATTTTAATTATACGACCCCCCAACTACGTTTGAATCAGTTAGCTAATACAAACACATTGCTGTAGTTCTACATTCCTTCAAAAACTGTCATCACTTCCCCTTCCCTTACATAACTTCCCGTCCCTGTCATCACTTCCCCTTCCCTTATATAACTTCCCGTCCCTGTCATCACTTCCCCTTCCCTTACATAACTTCCCGTCCCTGTCATCACTTCTCCTTCCCTTACATAACTTCCCGTTCCTGTCATCACTTCTCCTTCCCTTACATAACTTCCCGTCCCTGTCATCACTTCCCCTTCCCACGCATAACTTCCCGTCCCTGTCATCACTTCCCCTTCCCTTACATAACTTCCCATCCATGTCATCACTTCCCCTTCCCTTACATAACTTCCCGTCCATGTCATCACTTCTCCTTCCCTTACATAACTTCCCGTCCCTGTCATCACTTCCCCTTCCCACACATAACTTCCCGTCCCTGTCACCACTTCCCCTTCCCTTACATAACTTCCCGTCCCTATCATCACTTCCCGTCCATGTCATCACTTCTCCTTCCTTTACATAACTTCCCGTCCATGTCATCACTTCTCTTTCCGTTACATAACTTCCCGTCCATGTCATCACTTCTCCTTCCGTTACATAACTTCCCGTCCCTGTCATCACTTCCCCTTCCCCCACATAACTTCCCGTCCCTGTCATCATTTCTCCTTCCCTTACATAACTTCCCATCCCTATCATCACTTCCCCTTCTCTTACATAACTTCCCGTCCCTGTCATCACTTCCCCTTCCCTTACATAACATCGCGTCCATGTCATCACTTCCCCTTCCCTTACATAACTTCCCATCCATGTCATCACTTCCCCTTCCCTTACATAACTTCCAGTCCTTGTCAGCACTTCCCCTTCCCTTACATAACTTCCGTCCCTGTCATCACTTCCCCTTCCCTTACATAACTTCCCGTACGTGTCATCACTCCCACTTTCCTTACATAACTTCCCGTCCCTGTCATCACGTCCCCTTCCCTTACATAACTTCCCGTCCCTGTCATCACTTCCCCGTCCTGGGCATCACTTCCCCTCCCTGTCATCATTTTCCCTTCCATGTCATAACTTCCTGGTTCCTGTCATAACTTCCCCTTCCCTCTCGTCATAATTTTCCTGTCCCTGTCATCACTTCCTCGTCCCTGTCATCCCTTCCCCTTACATCTCATCACATCCCCTTCCCTCTCATATCTTCCCCTTCCTTCTCATTACAACTCCTTCCCTGTCATCCCTTCCCCTTCCTTTTCATCACATCCCCTTCCCTGTCATCTCTTCCCCTTCTCTCTCATCACATCCCCTTCCCTGTCATCCCTTCCCCTTCCCTGTTATCACACCCCTTCACTATCATCTCCCCACTCTTTCCTGTCATCACATCCCCTTCTCTCTCATCTCTTCCCCTTCCCTCTCATCACACCCTCTTCCCTTTCATTCTCATCACAACCCCTTCCCTGTCATCACTTCCCCTTCTCTGTACGCACCAGAGGCAGCACTTATGGATACTACCAGACATACACACGTGTATACGCTTGCATGAGTTACTTAGCCAGCAGTCAGTGCAGATGCGTAGAACATGTCTTTTCTCCTTTCAGCGTAGCGCTAAAATAATATATCTTTCAGCGTAGCGCTAAAATAATATATCTTTCAGCGTAGCGCTAAAATAATATATCTTTCAGCGTAGCGCTAAAATAATATATCTTCATTATGTGCACGGAAATAGAACTAAGAATTTAGAAATAATATAGATCCGAACCAGCGCTACAGCATCAGTAGACCCAGCTAGACGATACCCTAGCCACATCTGACATGCGGTTAACACAGAGTTATATCGGAAGAAGAACCTACTGTCTAAGAGGTCCCGTATCAGAACACAAGGTTTTACCTACATTTTGTCAATAGAAAATAAACAAATTGTTGCATGTATGCTCTGCTGGCATTGACTAATACGTCTTGTTAAGTTTCACTTGGTCTTTGTGTCCCATCTACCAACCTTACAGGAGTATTGAGGCCAGTCTGCTGAGGACGTACACTCGGCAGTGAAACCGCGAACAACCGCCTTCAACTCACTCATCTATTCGTTCTAACACATCTCACTTAAAATAAAGTACGCTAAATTAATATAATTATAGTGGAACCTCAGTGTTAGCGTCACCCACAAGACTGGGTAAAAGTGACCAAATAGCGAGGTGAACCTAATGCTGAATATGGGGAGTGAAGCATCTTGGGAAGTGCGATAATTGCTCAGATACATGTGTTTTAATAACAATGCATATTAAGCAAATACAATACTTCCCTAATACCATTTACACGGAATACTAAAAATGTAATTACTAACAATTTATGGAGCTTACCGGAAATAGCGTTCATATAAATACAATGTCCGAAACTGTGCACACATCTTAGCCCTAGCCTAGGCCTAGATGTGGGAAAATCAATCAAATAACCTATCAAGAACTCCTACCCTGGGTCGTCACAGGGATTTTCTAACACTGACGATCGAAATTTGAAGAATGACTGGCGTGTTGTCGACGGAACGGAATATGTAGGAGAATCACGCGATCATCAGGACGAACGATTTGTAGCTCATGGTCGGAATTCAAAGTGTCGTCGTAGACGTAGAAGTTTGATTGTCACGCGATCATCAGGTCGAAATATCTCGCAGAATCATACGGGAAGAGTTGTTGTATACGCGCATCGATTCGTCGAGTGTTTGATCATCAGGTTGAACGTTTCGGTATATTCATTCATATGTAGAATTTTGAAGACTTGGAATAAATCTGGGCTAAGCCTAAGGTTACATTTTCTATCATAAGATTACTACTCTGCAGAACCGTAATAACATCGTGTAAGGATTAATTCATCCTTTTTAGAATACTATAAACTTAACATATCAACTTATTGACTAAACAGGGCATTGTTCGCCCTAATTTGAACTTCACATCGTTAATAAGCGAGAGGCGCACACACGCGGGGAGAAATAAATTTACATCTTTCTCCGATCAAGATAAAACTCCGAATGACGCTCGCTGTCGTTACCGACGCTACTAACGGGTTTGGAGGTTTTTGTGATCTGACCAATCAAATCGTATCACTAGATAATTTCAGCGTCACTACGTCATATTTCAAGTGTAAACTACTGGGCCCGAGGTTATAAACCGTACTCAACTCAATTGAGCACGGTTTCATGCTCAAGCCTCGCTTTCACACTATGCTAAAACTCAGGCGAGGTTATAAAACATCTTGAGCACGAAATCGTGCTCAGCGTTGAGCACGAAATGCTGAAATCCTGAGTATGCTCAAGACCATACTCAACGCCGTGCTCAAGCACAAATTAAAAATGGCAGCTCACGCATAAATTTATTGAAGTCGTTGAAAGTTCGTCCGTTTTGAGAAGATAAGCTGTCCGATTGTAGGGTGCAGGCCGCCTACTTCCGAGTTTTATCCGTATGAAGACCTGATGGAATACGACATTTGTGAAAGATTTTGTTTGATGGCTCAAACTGCACTATTTAACGAACATTTGCCAAATGTAACCGCAGCAGCGACAGACACCGCAAAACAAGTGATAGTTTACTTTTAGGTGCGGCTTTTTTGGCGACGGGGACCATTCATTTACAGCTGCTGCATGACGACAACATTATATTTCAACTGCCGAGTCAGAGTCATGATTCACACGAAATGTGTCTACAGAAATTAAAACTATGTGGTTTAGTTGAACGATTTATAACATGCCATACTGCATTACTGGACATTAAGGCATACCAATACGATATATGCGAAGTGTATGTGTGCTGCAAAATAAAATTATTCCGTGAACTGCCAATGCCAATGGCAATGCCAATGTCATGGCCATGCCCATGGTAATAGTAGCCAATACAGCCACTTCGTTTTGTCACTGTAAAGAATTAGGCAGTGATTTAAAACATTTCGCCAGCTTTGAGTTGGGAATATAGCAAATAATATATAATTATGTGTCTATAACATAATATAGCTAATCTAAATATTATATCAACTGGATTAAGCTTACATACCATGCTATATTTATATTATTCATGCAGCCCGACACCAGGCCAGGGCGAAGGATGTATGTATATGAAATATAAAAAAATTGCTATCCCAGGCCAAGGCAGCTATAGCCTAGGGGTAGGACTTCACATAGTGGGTGCCCTTTGGAAGTAGAATATACATGCAAAATATTCAACACACACATCCAGGATAATGTAACACTTGTGTTGTTGAGTTTTTTAAGAGATTGTTCAAATTGAACACTATGTAAGAAAAACCTTCCATATGTCTATATTTATGCTACCGCAAAAAATTAAATTGTAGGTTATAGATGTTAAACATAATGCTGTTCTAGCCTTACTACTCCAATGCCGCAGGAAATCTAAGAACGAACTAGTGCAGGTGACAAACTACAGCTCTAATATAGTGTTTACACCTTTCCTATAATTTATAGTAAATGCAAATTTTCCAAATAACAGATACAAAGATATCACGACTTTTCTAAGACAAAGAAGAACATCATACTTTGGGAAAAGTATGTGATTGGAATATAAAGTACTGGCAAATATAGCTATACAATGATTAAGAGGCATGCCACACTAAACTAAGCAAGGTGTTAGTGAAAACAGCGACATGTGTAGTGCATATACCCAGGGCGTATGTAATATAATACTAATAGTAACATATGTTGCATATATTGTCTTGTGCAGTAACCTATTTCAAATATAACTTAATTTATGATAAATAAAATAATATATGTTATGGAAATAATGATTTCATATAGTAGATAGTATGCACATTTAAAGTGCAAATAATATATTCGCTTGGGCACTCTCATCATAATTATTATTATTAAGAATTACCACTACAAATCAATGATAACATAGCTTACTCTTTCAGTTTACATTTTACTGTTTGATATTATATTAGTACTATATTTGTTTTATTATCTACAAAAATATTAATCATTAAGGAGTAATACAAACCTTTCTATGATATTCAATGAAATCCGTTTTAGCATATCATCTATTAATTTCAATCACTTTACTCTGTGATACTACACTCATATAAAAGATAGGCTGGAGTAAAATTATAGACTACTAACATTGGGTAATCCCCGTGACACAAACATGTGACACCCGACGTCAAAACTAAGCCTAGGCTAAGCCTAAGGGGCAAACAAAATTAGTTGTACACCGCTATTTCTTACTTTTGACAAATACTTCAGTTTCTGGGTTCACTGCGCAACAAACCGAATACATCACTGTGTACCACACAGAATCTTCTACGTGACTCTGACGTATGGTTCCACCAAACAAGTGTATAGTCTATACGTCTATAGTTCAAGTGTATAGCATGGCATAGCCATAGGTACATCATGATCTGAACAGAGTAGTTTTTACATATTCAGTACACATAGTCATAGAATGATCAAAACTATGAAACTGAACCTTTGTCTCACAAAATGTTTATTTTTGTACTCCTCTTTCCAGTACGTGTGTATTGTTACACGCATGTAAAGATTATGGAAACAATGGACATTCTAATGAAATATTAAAACAAAATATTACAATGAACCACGGATTTAGGTAATGTCATTTTTGACAATATAAATATAATATATTTTTGTATTGAAATTGATGTTATATTAACACTTGTATTCATTAAAAAAGCACACAACTTAACGTGTTCCTCTGTACATTTCCAGAAGTTCTAGTTACCACGCCGTAAATGAACATGGCAAACATAATTAGGCTGCCGAATCGCTTAGTTGGGGCATAATCTTAGCCTGGCTGCGAGGTATTACTTTTTGCTATTTTTAATTTTTAGGCAGTTTTATCTTGCGATTCGTCTCGTTCTGTCTGTTAAATCGTTCACTGCGAGCTCGACTTTCCACACACCGTGTGATATTGGTGATGGGTTGATTTTTCTCCGGTGCTTTTTCCCGCAAAAGAGACGCTTGCAGCCGAAATTCTTCGTCCACCACTGTTTATATGCGGAAGTATCTTTGTTATCTTTTTCAAAAAGAGAGTTCCACTTGGCCGCTTGTGCATTTGAAAAACCCGAGTCGTTTCGTACTCAGCTGAGTACGTACTCAAGACGTTTTATAACCTCCGTTGAGTACGAACTCTGGTGAGCATGAAATCTCAGACTTGAGCACAGACTTGAGCTTGAGTTTGAGTACGGTTTATAACCTCGGGCCCTGGTGTTTGCGGGAATTTTATGTGCGTTTTGCACCCGGCCCTTAAAGACATTCGTTAATCTGTGAAATAAGTATCATGTAACTAAGTTTTGTCGTATCCGATATACCGTCAATTTGATAAGTAAATAATGAACCTTTTATGATAAAGTATTTACCTCTGGTAAAATATCGAACTATAAAACTAGAACTTTGCATAGAACATCAATAACTAAATAGTAGATTCTATATGACGAATAAATTACATGTTTACCGTTACTATGGTACGGTAAAATTCGTTCGAACTGAGCGTTCGTTCGTTTTTAGTTCATTCATCGATTTGGCTATGTGGAAAGTAGATTAGTTCCCTGTGGATCAAAATAATGTAGTGTTGATTTTCGTTAAGAGTGTTGACATAAAAATAAAAACCGTAACATCAGGGGACATGGCTCTGGTAGTGGGTGCGTTGGTGTGTTTGGAAAGACAACTTTGGGTAGGCGGAAGCTTTACTCGATCTTTGATATCTTTCTGAAATAGTCTGTAAAGCACTTCGTTGGTGGCTGCATTGTTAGTGCATGTGAATTCCTCTGCTTGTTTATCTGTGGCTTCAGAACAGAACTGTATGTTTTCCATGTTGACTTTGTGTCGTGTCCGCTCAGCTGACTGACATTGTCATTGTCACATCCTGTTAATGCATGATATGCTTGGATGTTCCTTCGAAGTGTTGGAGGTAATTGTATGTCTTTCAACGGCAATGAAGCTTCGCTGTTTTTCTGTTTCTGTTCTCATCCACAAGCCTCGAATCAGTTGTGCTGCAAAGTGAATCACAAGTACCAACACATCAGTGTCTCTACTCGCGATGATACGTTCAAACCGTGCTTCCGATATGTTTTGGACATCTTCGCCCATGAACTGGCTAATGTGCAAACCTTGTTGTGACACTACGTCTTCCAATACGTATTTTTTCTCCGTCACAGTTTGCACTACTACTACTTTCGGTGGAACTACCGGGAATAATAGTTATAGTTCATGGGGACCTAGCTGTGGTTCATGGGGATCTAGCTGTGGCACAAGCTTGATTTACCCCTGGAGCAGCCTTTGCAACTTATCTTTAATTCGTGTCATGTGCTGCTTATAACTGTCAGCATCAACTTTGAACTCTGACAACAGAACAACATACCTTTCCCAAACATCCAATGAGCTGTGTATATTTACTCTTTAGTTACTCCTATGGAAACTTCATGTGCAACTTTATGCATACACAGATCTTTCTGGTCATAGCCTTTGCGAGTTTTTTTCTCACAATCAGCTTCCCCCATGAATTGGATTTAACAATTGAGGTGGTACCTGGCATCAAAATCTACGAGATAACTCACCCTGGCTAACATTCACCTCATAATACATGTTTCGCTGCATTGATGACTATCAGAAACATTCCTAGTTGCAACCACTCTGTTTTTTCATAATAAACCGATTGAAAAAAATGCAAAAGTCAGAATCTAACGTTCCCATGTTGCTTCGCAATGTCTGATTCTTTGAGCTTGTTGGAGTTTCTCATCAAGGTGATTTTTTAGCCTCAAAGTTTTTCTTCAGTATGCCCAGATGCAATGAACTTGTGAATGAAACATAATAGTTTTTGTATGATACACCATTTCAGTATCTTGTATTACATCGCTGAGATTCACAGCTTCCAGTCTTTCAATAATATCCCATCTTTCGTAATATTGATATCGTTTACGTTCAACCATGGCTTGCTGTACTCTGTCCACAGGCCATTGGTGCCAAGTTTTCGAGTGGGATCTTTAGAAGATTCCTTCTGGCAAAGAGGGCATATGCTCCAGTCAGTAATTATGTCACTGCTCCTCTTCCTCAACTGTATGCGTGCTGCTGCATCCATGGCTGTAGTCATGTTAGTAGCTCCATTCTAGTTCTGGTCTACTGTCAAGTCTACAGTGCGTCACTGCAAATGGCCATACCAGTATTAAAGGAGAATAACATATGTTATTTTATTATGCCTAAACATTTAGCTTGTGCCGGCCCTTGCAATCACTCTTCCGGGGTATTTATACTCCCAGTTTACCAAATTCAGGCGCATATGCCAGCCCTTCCTTGCCCAGTTTGCAGGTTAAACTTTTGAACTCTTGGGCCAAATCCAAGGTTCTCAGGGCTCCCTCTCAGTTCTCTAATGACGTTGATCTCCGAGGTCAGAGCAATTTAGCAAATGTCAGGATTAAAGGGAAGACTGAAGCGTCTAAACATTACCATCAATTTTGACACCATATGGATTTTGTCCATATCCACTTGTGTGGTTTAACTATACACTTTTCGAAACCTGCTTTTCTGTCGCTAATCTAGGTTTAATGCATCGAATAACACCTCCTAATGATTTAGTTGCATTAGCTGTTAAAAAAAAATAACCAAACTGGCATATACTTTACAACCTGAACCTACCTCTCCAATTGGGCTCAGCTTTGTTAGATAAACAAACAGTCAGGCGCCTAATTAATGACACCCTATTGTTAGCATCAAGACCGACCGGGCTGTCGGGTTTATCTGGGAAATCTACTCATCCGATTAGAATTTGAGTTCAAAGTGTTAACTAATATGACTGAGGATCTTAAGTGCTGCATCTTTTATAGTTTTCTTAAGTTTACTGGCCTCTGCGTAAACACGCCCGGATCGTGGCTTCTAATAACTATTGACATTGTTGGCGGTGCTTTTGAGTCAAAGGGGCAGCCGGCCGGTGTCCTGAATCTGATGGGTAGCTGCTTGGCCATGCTTGACCCTAATTGCGGGGTTCATCTGTGGGTAATCTGGCCATCTTGCACTCAGTTGCTGACCCTATTAGCGAACAGCGAGGTGACCCTATTATCGGCGCGAATGTCCTATTCTTTACAATGGAAATTATTTTGGGCTGACCCAACGTGACCCTAACCCTTAAAACGCCTTAGTTATTCAACTTCCCCACGTATATTCCAGCAACTGATACTTTTACTGATCCTGTTTTCTAAATAGAACGTTGATACATAAGGGTTTTATGATGACAAATGCGCTGAGCCACTGGTGTATCAGATGGCGCTAGCAATGGTATCACGGAGACCTCTCCATGCTATTGTTTTACAGAATGTGTTCTTTTCTACTAGTATGCTTACACATGCGCACGCACGCACGCACGCACGCGCGTCTCAAAATACGTCATTAACTACGTATGCATTTTATTCTGGACAAATTTATTCCACCTTACCTCCATTCGCTTAAAGCCAGCGTTTGTGAGCACGTCCGTCATGGCCCAATGGAACGACTCAGGGTTGAAGTCTACTCCCGGTCCCAGCATGCCGTTTGCTGGACCCGCCAACGTCAGGACATACACACACAGCGTGACAATGTGAGCAGACGACATCTGGAACACGCACGTGTTGGCCTCGTAGCGGGATTAATGTGTTAACTATGTACGCTTATTCATTTATTTATCACATTTGTGAGGTTCATCATCAGTAGCGTCTCTATGGTCTCAAGGGGAGACCAAGGGGGCAAGCCTGGTCAACCAGTAATTCACCAAGCTTCCATGCAAGATACGAAACAAATCAATTAAAGCCAAAAGTACTAATGTTTACCCATGATTTAACGTTAAAATGTACTGCTTTTCGGCAGTTATAGTAGCGACTACTTCCGGACTTTTGTGAAGCTCATACGTTGCGGCGCACATTGCATCAGGCCTAAAATATGTGTCTTTCCGGTGACGGGCGTAACAAAATTAGTTAGGGTAGGTATTTAGGATTTTTTTTTACAAACTATCTTGACTAATGGTCCAGATAGAATGACACGCATGAACATTTTCACCTGTGATATATTCCTATGTTATTAAAGTTCAAATGTCGTGTTTCACATGATCTGAGGATGGAGCATTAAAGATATTACAGAAGCGTCAATGATGCACTAGCTCACGTTGGCCGGTTTGATTTACTGCATACCTGATGAGCTGAAACTGTGTCTGAAAAGAACTTCATCAATTATTTGGCATGCTCGTGTAGACTATCTAAGTACTACCAAAGTTTCTGCTACCAAAATTGTTACGCACTTCACTCTATTAAAAATATTTTGTCTTGTTATAACTATGTTCTCATAAATATAACCATCAAGTACTTTAAAGATCATATACAAAGGTCAGATACATTTACTTGTTTTTACTCGTTCTGGAGATAACTGCATCCCCCTATTCATATTTAGTCATGAAATTGTAAAAACGTTACATTAATTTAGTCATAAAACAGGGGATATTCCTACATTCCCGAAGGTTCTTTCCGAAACCAGTTTGTGGATTTTTTCAGTAGATGTCAGGCGGCGTGACATCATTTTGGCCAAACAAATGACTCGACGGCGATTCTGATGGTGCAACTGATACAAACTTATTGGTTGAAGTCATTCCGTACATGTACGAGTCAACAACGCGGTCACAGTCACAAAAACGAAGTTAGTAGCGACAGCGAGTTGTGTCAAACCACGTCTGATTTATTGGCCCAAGCCTTTGCCGCAGTGAACAAATGCCCGGAATCAAAAACCTCAAATATAACATCAATGTAAATGTATTTACAACAATGCTGTTTTGGTAGTGCCAGGCGTGTTTATTGTTCAGACTTTGTTTTCATTCCATGTTTAGTTTGTACAAGCTAGTAGACATGCACAGTCGTCGAGTTTAGCCTAGCGCTAGCTTAGATAACACACACCTACATGTCCACACACACAATATGAACATACTATTTATCGTACATTACGTGCATATTATGTTGTTCCTCTTTACACATGAAGTCCGAGATGAGGGTGGCATCGATAATGGGTGTTAATTTTTCTCCTTCTACTTTTGTCACTGTTCCCATTTCACTTTCATCTTCGCAACCTGTCACCCCCCCCATCCCTCGCTGGCGTTATCCACTCTTCTTTCAATCCCGCCAAATCTGTCTTCCCACCTGCGTCGCGGTCTACCTCTTATCCTTCCCCACTTCACTCTGAACACATCGGCTCTCTTTGTTAACCGTTCCTTCCATTCGGTCCACGTGTGCAACTAACTTTAACCAACTCCTCACCAACTCTCCTCCTTAAACTTTTTCACACCAACCTCCTCCCTCAGCTTTTGCATTCTTCCTTGATTACTTTTTTCACTCCCACATTTTTTTCATCTAGTTAATTTCTGCAAACTTAGACTTTATCTTGTTAGTTTTCCCTCATCGCCATAGTCTCTATTATATCATAAGCCATATAGCTACGCTGGTGTTACGCACAAACTACTAACCTTAGTATCTGATAATTAATATATGAAATCTGCTATCCCGGCCAATCGGCCCCTAATTGTATTGTTGGCCCCTAATATTTTTAAAGTTCCAAACATTTTCAGGCGAATTTTAAGCCCTGTAATGGCACACCCAAATTAATTGTTTTTGACCCATTGCAATATATAAGCTTTTAACGTATGCAGATGTTCCGCGTTACCATGGAATAACAATGTTTGTTGATGTTCGCTTGGCCAGACTGACGTCACACTCCGACTCCGTACGGATATGGCCGAGCGAAACTTCAAATCACTTGGAGCTTTTTGCCACTAATATAATTAGCTTTTATTGAAGATTAGCCAATAACATTATTTGCTAATGCATTTCAAACTACTAATACAACCGTTTGCTATCATATATCGCGATTTGTGGAATATTTGCATATGATCTTTAAAATAATTTAACACTTTGTTAGTAAAGCTCTGCTATAATGTTCGCAGGAATAATAACATAAGACAATGTCAATGTTTTTCCTGTGTTTTTCCCAATGCTCTGTTTTTTCAAGAAAAATCCAACTCTGTTTACCGCAACTGTTCAACTCAATTGATTTAAGGGTTCACCTGCATGCAAATGAGTTATATAAACTTATGTAATATCTTAAAACCTACTCATCTAATCCTGTTGTGTGTATTATATTTATGAGAATGTCACACATGACACAATATCACCATAACCATGGTGACAAGATAATCTTAGAAATGCTGAAGTTTATTTTATTTACTCATTCTGATAAACAATAATTATAAAAAAGTGTGCAATGAAGTAGTCTAGCTGAACAAATAGTCATATTTTGTATTGTAAATAGGTGATTTCATCCTAAACAAAATATATTGTTTAAACGTACACACTTAGCAAAAAAATTACAATTTTATCCAATATATTTCTATTTGTTCAGCTAAACAATTTTATAATTGTGTGTGTTGTTTGTCAGAATAAATTTAATTTATCTTGGGACTTCCAACAAAACCACACCATCACCTTTTTGGTCAGGGACATTGCTAATATTGTCATGAGTGACATTTTCACATCAAAGTAATACACTGTAATTTTTTTCAATAAAAGTAGTTTTAAGGTATGAGGTACATATTATAAACCCATTTACATACCAGTGTGAAAAAAAACCCGCAAAACTTGCTCAGTTACTATTTAACTCAATGTAAATACACATAATACAGCTGCATTAAATGTATCAACTTATAACCAAAGTAACAAGGAAATGCGGTTATACTATAGCGTAGTAGTTGAATGGAATGTCGAGGCGCCTAAAACCGATTCCGCCTTCACCGGCCTACAGCACCACTTAGTCACAGAAACAACTGGTAATCTCAAAATTACTGCCAAGCAGTAGATCGGTGAAAGCTCTCACTGGAATGGTCGGAGCACGACGCACAGACCCCAGTCCATCCACGGATTTCCAGCTGCTGGAGAAACTTCTCCATAACTATATCGCGTCGTGACGCATTATTCGATGCTCCCACGTTCTAGGGCATACTTGTAAAATATGGCCAATAGATTCGGTCCGCCAGTATGCACCACATCGTTTGTCCGCTAATTATTCGCATAGTTAACCGGCTTTTGAGCGCCATATTGCCCCATTTATTCGCAAGATGGCGACACTTAAAGCGAGTTAAATATGTAAATTCGAGCATCGAAAAAGGTGATTAAATGTATTTTTACGCAGAGCACGATTAAAAATGTCCCATAGTTTAGTGTGCATTGTACACGAATTATGCAAAGCACCTTTGCATCGACATG